>JBCFYV010002255.1:28213972-28276472 GCA_039000515.1 Timema cristinae
AATTCATTAGCTGTTGTCAGCGGGACTTTGCTTCACATGAGAGTAATAGTTGAGGCTATTATCTCACGCTTTCATTTTGAATTGCGTATTTAAAACCATGTAAAATGTCCGGCAGTTTAGTTAGTGAATAAGAATTAGATTAAAATCTGAAGAGAAAGAAACAGTCTATAAGAGATCGAAATAAAAGGAAATTTAAGAGTTATTCGGGGCAAGTCCATACAATAAGCTTGTTCCAATATAAAAAATACATTTAAATAATTTGTATGTGTTGGAAAATGCTATTCCAGGAATTATTTAATAAGAACAAGAAGATATATTTGCTGTTTTTTTATAAAACTAGTTCTAAACAAGAGCAAAATGTTTACTTGAGAGTTTTTTTAGCGTAAAAAAAGACTGAAAATAAGTGAAACTGCACGTGCGATTCAAATAGGACAGCACGAGAAAATATGTGGTCATATTCTGTAAAATAAAATGGCTCGAGTATTGCAGGATGTCTAAATTTTCTAGTTTACCTTTTCAGATTGCTAAACCCCTTCCTTTACCTCTGACAAGACTTGTACTAATCACAACTTGTGAACGTATGGAATTCCAGGCCTCCCCCGTGGTTCGGATTCCACGTTAAACTGTAGGTCCTCCATTTCATCTCACAATCATACTACCATTACACATTAGCGTAAGTGCTTATAACCCGAACGATTAGTAATACCCGGTGCTGATAATAATAATAATATTATTATTATTATTATTATTATTAAGAGTAATAATAATAGTAATGATAATGATAATAGTAATAATAATAATAATATAATCCCTTTAGCAGATATGAGTTAGGCGGTTTTGTCTGATTCAGGATAAAGTCTAGGAAAGAATGTCATTCATTCACTGAGTTTCAGGGCCATCACAACAATCGACCCCGTAACATAAAAAAAAGTGTGTCGCAGCTAGTAAGTGAACATTTAGATGAAATACCCCATCAAGACATTCACTATCCTATTTTTAAATCAAAGAAAAATTATTTTGAAAATCCCGATCTTAAAGAAGTAATTTTATTTAACTTATTCAAAGAATATTACAAGGATAAAGAAGGCCGGCAGTTAAAAAATGAGCTATAAGTCTTATCAAAAATGTTTGAAAAATTAAAATTCATCTAAAGTTATGTTTTAAATACATAAAAGAAAGGTTGAAATTAACAAAAAAAACTATAAGGGATTGGATTGACACCTGTAAGTCCACCGGTAGTCAAACTCTAGTACTTCTTAGAATTCGACTATGCTCAAAACCCACCTCTCCCGAGAACAAATGTTACATCCCAGTTCTTATGTGTCTTTTCATGTTCAATGTACACTGCCACAATGATTAAAGCAGTGCATTCTATTACTTCTTAGAAACTGAATCTAAAAAGAACTTAGTCATAGTTTGTTCATTTGTCAATGATATTTTCATATAGAAGTTATAAGAAGAATTCGATGTTCGGTAAATTGTTTTATTTTCTAACGTAGCAGGTGGAAAAATAAATTTGTATACTAAAAAATTGCTATTATTATTAGCACCGCGTATTACTACTCGTTCGGGTTGTACGCACTTACGCTAATGTGTAATGGTAGAATGATTGTGATATGAAATGGAGTACCTACAGTTTAACGTGGGATCCGAACCACGGTGAAAGCCTGGCATTCCCCACATTCACAAGTTGTGATTAATACACGTCTTGTCAGAGGTGAAGGAAGGGTTTGGCAATCAGATACATCTGTGCCGTGAAAGAGGATTGAACCCCGGACCCCCAGCTCAGAAGTCCGACACCTTATCCCTAGACCACCAGGTCGCCAAAAAATTGCTATAGTTGGCTTTATTTGAAACTTAAAGTTAAGGTTACCCATATTTTTCCAGTGCGGGACCATTCGTACAACTAATGTTGATGTTGATTTGTTTCCTCTTTTGAATTTCATAAATTCCAATTACTGGATATGGATAATCTCTAGTTCTTCACCAGACTCTCAGCTTTCCAATGACGGACTTATATCCCACGTTTTAACTGTGTTTGCAAATTTAAAACCTAATTTAGTGAGGGACAGCACATATTTAGTTCCATGTTTTAAATACGCCGAAAGAAGACCCTGATTTTATTCAAACAATGTTACAAACATCTTCTAGAAGAAAATTTTAAAAGCGTTATTTTATACAAGTCCAAGGAGAATATTGATACAGCATAATATAGGTGAAAGGGTTGGCCATGAATCAGAGATAAATATAACATAATAATTAATTTAACATAAAATTTGAAAAGATTTAGAAATGAATACGAACAATGTTAAAGATAAAGTTAAAATCTTCACTTCCATCTCTCAAAATGCAGTTAGTGTAGAAGTAAATAAATCTTATTTTAATTTCAATTCTTGCGAGACCTGCGCTTCACTTGTCATGAACTGATTATGCCTTGACTCGCTATGGCCGACCACGAATATTAACAAGAACTCAACAGACGATTTGAAGGATAAATATGTTTGATAAAGAGGTGAGTGAGTGATTATTTAAAACAATAGCGTTATTAAGTTTGTAAAATATTTTTACAAATTAGAAAAATAAAAGGAAAATTGTAGTAGAGTGGCAAATAACACAGGAATAGCATTATTATTATTATTAATATTATTATTATTATTATTAGCACCGAGTCTTACTACCCGTTCGGGTTATACGCACTTACGCTAATGTGTAATGGTAGGTTGATTGTGAGATGAAATGAAGGACCTACAGTTTAACGTGGGATCCGAACCACGGTGGAGGCTTGGTATTCCTCACATTCACAAGTTGTTAATAATACACGTCTTGTCAGAGGTGAAGGAAGGATTTGGTAATCAGATAAATCACAGGAATATCTTACGTTTAGTTTTTTTTTTAAAGAGAACTAACAATTACACGCGGTTGTAACTTAATCCAATTACACTAGACAAGTCAACTCCAGCTAAATATGTAGTTGAAAGAAGTCTTTTTAAATTTTTGGAACCTGAACAAGCTAAGTGGTTTGAAGAAATCTTTTAGAAAACAGTTAAAATTAATAACATTGGTGACAGTAACGTGACATGTGGTGAAAATAATATTGGCAATCTATTGCATTTGTGATTAATTCTACCAGAGAAGTCCTGAACTGAAAGAACGAACCTTTTGTTTTTATAGGAACAATAATAATGTTTATTTCATTTTTTATTGTTCGATATGTAATATTTTTATTAATATTCTCCACTATTTATAAAATGTAATTCAATCTTTATTTGTCAAAATATATTTCTCACTATTTCCACTTTAACCACCCTTAACAAGTTTAACTCCAGTAAAATTCAGAAATCTATGTAAAAAGGGTGGGCCTCTGTCAATAGTTCTATATAAAAAGGGCTCTTTCAAGCCCTAATATAATTAATGTTAAACGTACATTTATACTAAACATTTAAACAAATTATGAATACTTAATATATATTTACAAAATATTTGCATAGAACTTCTCTTATTATTTTTATATTTACTGACCAAGTAATTTTCTATGGACACTATGGGCAGTTCTTTTATATATAGAATACTTGAGCCATCGATGTCTTTTTTTTGTAGTAACCTACAGCTTTTATGGATTATGTCCTCCCTCGATTATCAACCAATATACATTTTTAAATAATTAAATTAATACATGCAAACGGTTTTAGGAACTATTAAGATAATCTAAAAAAATGACAAATGTGTAATCCAAACTATTTTAGGTCTACTAATGTTGCATTATTAACGTTGTCACTTATTATTATGGCTTGGAAGTGTATGCCCTAAAATCTGTAAACTATATATTCAATCCCATTAAATTCATTAAAATGTTAACAAAATATTTAAAAAGCTGATATATGTTCTAAAAAGATAGCTATATATTTAAAAAATATATTATATACTAAATAAAAGTGCCTTAAAATCTTTGAAAAATAGTTTAGTTATCATATAGTTTGTTAAAAGATATATTATCCAAAAAGTTATCTATTTATTTTATACATTGGGCAAAATATCATTAGAAAACATTATCATTATTCTGTAAAAATAAAGTTAATATTTTAAACAAATTAGAAAACTCTCTAAAATATTCACCACATACTCTGAATAATATTTAAATGTATTTAATATTGAAAAAGTGCAAAGTTGTAATTGTGTAGAAAATTAAGAGCAAACTCTCGCTATCAGCAAAGCTTTGAGGCATATTTTTTAAGATTACAAAAATCTAAATAGATAAACTATTACATAATTTTTTACCAAGTTATCTTATTTACAGTCTATATAAAATCTCTTTCCATCTATTTTCGAACCTGAGCCGACTATACAAGAAACGAGTGTGAAGTTGGAAATGTGGGTGAATGTAACCCCCGCCCACCCCCTTTCCCATTCCATTTGTCCTCAAGTGTTCTGCGGAGGTTTACTTCTGTCCAGAGGACTCCCATCGCTGGAATTCCAGAGCTTCCAGCACGCCGCTAACAAGGAAACAGACCCCTAGTGGAGATTTCATGAAGCTCCTCTCACCATTCCACCGAGCTAACACAGCAATGAAAGAAGGGGGGGGGGGGGGGGGGAGATGGAGAGTCTCTACTCTTCTCAACCTTGGACGCATTCCGCCTTACTAAGAGTACGTAGGACGCTTCAGTATAAAATATCAATGCAGTAAACTCTCGGTTTTATGGATTGATTGAGCGAAAACCTGTCCGTAAGATCAAAGAGTTCGTCAATATTTATAATATTTAGCACCACGTCTTACTACCCGTTCGGATCCTACGCTTAAAGTACTAATTACGCTAATGGATCAGGAAATGGGATGGTTGAATTAAAGGAAGTGAACCCGCATTTGCGTGGAAGGAGAGTGGAAAACCATTTAGGAAAAACCACCCCCAGTTCACCCGACAGAGATTCGAACCTCGATCTCCCCGTCCTCAGCAGTCGAGCTCAACACGACAAGCGCGTTAGCCAACTACGCCACCGAGGCGGGTAAGTTCGTCAAGTCAGGGTGAAAAATTACTGGGTTAAAAAATACAAAAAAATGGGGTTTTTTTTCGTTAGTAATGCATTTTTATTGTAACAAATGTTTAATTTTTTTACATATTTAAAAGAAAAGTGCAATATTTGCATTTTATTTTGTTTGTTTGGTAATTGAAATGTATATACGTTGAAATAAAAAAAATTATACCTACACATGGAAATCGAACCCGGGACCCTTGGATTAGTACACCCGTGCTCTAACCACTGAGCTATCCAGGAAATAACCCCATGCTCAGGGCTATTCTTCACTCATATTTTAAGGCAGAGTCTGTGACGGACATGATGGACGTGTCCAGGTGTCATTTTTCAATTGAAATAAGATGATATTTAGATGCGGTTATAAGCATAGCTGGGCTATTTATTCCAATTGAAATTTACCTGCAAAAGTTACCCAGTGATAGTGATACCCCACTTTATCTAGTATATCCCGGTTAATCGGCTGTGAGATGGGCTCAAAAGATTGTGAACTACTAGTGTATGATTATTTCATAACGCCCAAATAACAGTCTAAATGTCTTGCACTTGGCTGCAGTGGTGCCCTTGAAAATATACTTGGTGGGGTGTTATCGCTGGGTATTATTATTATTATTATTATTAGCACCGCGTCTTACTACCCGTTAGGGTTACATGCACTTACGCTAATGTGTAATGGTAAGGTGATTGTGAGATGAAATGGAGGACCTACAGTTTAACGTGGAATCCGAACCACGTTGGAGGCCTGGCATTCCACACATTCACAAGTTGGGATTGATACACGTATTGTTAGAGGTGAAGGAAGGGTTTGGCAATCAGATAAATCTGTGCCTGGAGCGAGGATTGAGCCCCGGACCCCAGCACAAAAGTCCGACACCTTACCCCTACCACCAGGTCACCATCGCTGGGTCTTACCCAATTGAAAATTTTAGGGGGGGCTTTTATCGGCGTATAATGGAATAGATGTTGAAAATAAAATTGTAGAACTGATCTAAACTTAGGCTAGACACATTCGGTACATTTACAGTTCTTCATATGATAATTATACTTCATATCGTTTGAGCTTTTATTAAAGTTTCTTTCACCCACTTCGATGGCCAAATAGTCCAAGGCGTCACCCTTGCAACAAACTGGATTGCCTATGGCGAGGAAAATAGGGTTCGAGTCCAGGTCGGTGTACCGAGAGGGTAACTTTTCCCTGAATGGTTTTACATTCTTATTCCACGCAAATCTAGGTAAACGTCTTCTAAATTCAATCTTCCTTCTCCCTAATAATTCTTAAGCCCCTCGTCGTACTACCCATCCGGGTTATACGCTTGTATATTAATTACACGAATGCGTTAGGGATTAGAAAGTTTTTCTTGAGAAGAAGTGAACCCACATTTGCGTGGAGGGAGAGTGGAAAACAATTTAGGAAAAACTACTTCAGTGCACCCGACTGGGATCGAACCCCGATCTCTCTGTCTTCAGAAATATAGTCTAACACGAGAGTAGCACATTAGAACACCCTAACAGATTAACGTAATTATTAAACTATGTGTACAGCCCAAACGGGTAATAAGATGCGGTGTTAAAAAAGAATAAAAGATTTATCGGAGTAAAAAAAATGTTATCAAAGTATAGTTAATCCCCCCTTATCTAATTTGATCCAGAATACAAAACTGCCAGGTTTTGTTTCATTGTCCAATTTTGTGTGAGTTTGTGTTTAACTATTTAAAAAAAAATGATCTATTCTTGTAGGTTGGAGTAATTAGTATTTAGACTCACTAAGGTTAGACGTGGACTAATTGTTAGGCTTATTTAGTCTGATTTGTCACTAACGGGGAAATCAGGTTTTTAAACCAAGCTGGGCATACTGGAGGGTGGTGTTCTCCCGATGGTTTACCACTGTCCCTCCATGCAAATACGGATACATTCCCTGTAAATTATGTCTTCCTCATTCCTAAACCATTAGCTTTATCAAAATAATTATAGCTCGGACAAATAGTAAGAGGAGTCGGAAAATAAATAAATAGGGTTCGGTGTACTGTACTTTCTGTTGCATTTGTTTATATATCTCTAACTCCATCATATATTTGTGTTAAGCTCGAAAAGTATTACCATCAATGTGCTGGGGTCCGGGGTTCAATCCTCGGTCCCGTACAAATTTATCTGATTGCCAAACCCTTCCTTCACCTCTGACAAGACGTGTATTAATCACAACTTGTGAATGTGTGGAATGCTAGGCCTCCACCGTGGTTCGGATCCCACGTTAAACAGTAGGCCCTCCATTTCATCTCACAATCACCCTACCATTACACAATAGCGTAAGTGCGTATAACCCGAACGGGTAGTAAGACGCGGTGCTAATAATAACAACAATAATAATAATATTACCATCAAATAAGCCAGTTAACACTTCAAGAAATTGGATAGTGCGAATAATTCGCCGGCTGTTAAACTCAATTATATCTCCAAACTGAACACAATGGTTAGAATAATGTCTCGGAGAAATGCGGCCAACGGGCCTACAATGACTATATCGCGGTCAGTTTGTGAAAACAATCGTGGCACTTTCTCTCACCATGAATCAACACGGACGGGAGACATTTATTAGTTCAGGCGCAATGTTGGGACTAACGTAAACAGTTAAAATATAATTTAGACCATGTATATATAGTGGGTGAGCTATAATATTGTGTGACATTGTTTTCTTAGGACTTAGTATATATTCCTGGGCATTTGGAAATGTATCATTAGATTAGTACATGAGTCAGTACTGATGAAACCAGTACGTATTCATAGAATTAGCTATATATGTTATTAAAATTAAGTTTGTCTGTCTTTCAAGAGTATTACTTGATACCTACCGCAATCAAAGGTTTGAAATTTAAATATCAGTAGCCCCTGTGTTCGAACATATTCACCTAGAAGCCGGAATTTTGAATTTGATATTTTATCGATTAAAAACTGTTATGGAAGAAATTAATTGAATTTTTTTTTCTCTGTGTTTGAAGCAAAGAAAAGTGTTGCCTGGGGTAACCAAGCAATCCATTTTGTGACTACCCCGAGCAAGGGCGGGTACTTTAGCTAGTTTTAAATATTACTTACTTACTCTATGACATTAAAAACCTCAAAGGTTCACTACCGAACTTACAAAAGTAGGCTATCTATATCTATTTTGAAATAGTTCTATCCAGTCCACCTCATTACACTATCCCTAACTTGATCTAGTTCTAACCAGTCCACCTCATTATACGCTATCCCTGTTTTGAGTTAGTTCTATCCAGTCTCCTCACTACAGCCTATCCCTATCTTGAACTAGTTATATCCAGTACCCTCAGTGCACCATTTCCATATCTTGAGATAGTTCTACCCAGTCCACCTCATTATAACTTATATCTTTCGGTTCCATTCTAATCATATCCCCCAATCTGCGTCAAGCTCTTCCTAATGTTCTCTTCCCATACGCTCAGAAAATAAAATATTTTTCAGATAAGTATTTTATTATAATTAAATTATTGTATTTTATCTAAATACATCGAATTAATTGTCCGACATCTTAGTTTAGTCAGTAGCGTGTTTGACTACTGATCTGAGGCCCCCGGGTTCGATTAACGGCATCGCAGAAAATTTATCATTGATGGAAAATATGAGTTTACCAGTTCAAATTGATAAATTGATATCTGGGGACTGAAAGTTGTGCTGGCCAAGCCTGAAGTTAGATTACGAAGCATATGAAACTACGACAGGCCTAGCTAGCCGGTAGTGGAAAATATATGGCTTGAATAAAAAAAACTGACACAGACCACAAGCTGGAAACAGTAATGGATGTAAAAACAACGAATAGATAACAAAAAAGAAAACATTAGCAAGTTTTCAATTTTAGATGATTTTATTAAAGATACGAGAGATAATAAAGCAAGTAGGTAAATCTAAAACACTCATTGTGAAATAAAGTCCATTTAAAATGACTTGCAAAATAAGTGTCATAGCACTGGTTTGAACTTATAATCAAGCAGTTTGGCATTTTGTAAATATTTTATTTACAGAGCACAGACTATAAATAAAATTGTAATAACATAACAAGGATTTTTTTAACCCTGCGGCTTACTAACTGTTCAGGCTAAACGCATACAAGCTGTTCATACTCTAGTTCAGAGGTTTCCAACATACGGCCCGTGGTCCGGATGCAGCCCCCGAATGGATTTTTCCGGCCCGTGTATGATAAAGACAATATAAACTTTATTTTAGTGGTTTGTATTTTGGATTGAAAAATGTATCATGTCTTAAGGTTCTCCATAAGGATAAAACTATCAGGACCAATTCCTTATAGTATTAGCACCGCGTCTTACTACCCGTTCGGGTTATACGCACTTACGCTAATGTGTAATGGTAGGGTGATTGTGAGATGAAATGGAGGACCTACAGTTTAACGTGGGATCTGAACTACGGTGGAGGCCTGGCATTCCACCTATTCACAAGTTGTCATTAATACACGTCTTGTCAGAGGTGAAGGAAGGGTTTGGTAATCAGACTTAGGATTGAGCCCCGGACCCCAAACACAGAAGTCTGACACCTTACCCATAGACAGCCAGGTCACCCCAATTCCTTATAACCAGCTGGTCTATTCCAATCTCTTTAATGTCGACCCTACTTCTATTTTAGTTTTTGCTGTAAATGTAATGGCTACATTTCATACACCGCTGGGTATTTCGTTTCCATCAATGAATAAATCTGAATTAACACGTACGCTGAAATTTGAAATCCGTACAGTGAGCCCGCGCCTCTTAGTGGTGCAGCTGTCCAAACACTCGCGGCACGTTGGAAATCTCTGTTTACCCATGATGCATTGAAACGTCAAAAATAAAATCTTAAATATTACAATCAGTGCAAGTTACTGTATTTAAAATAAAATTAGATGTTTTACTTAGGTACTGCCTGGGATTGATTTTGTCATCAATAAACCTCGTGGCTTCTAATAAACTGTCGTTTTTAAATCATCACTTTTAAGATACACCATCATGTGTTGATAAATAACGCATGTTTGAAAGTTTGCGCATGCGCTGATCGGGTCTTCTTGGTGGGTTTTCTGTAGAAGCGCTGGAAAAGTTTAAATTATCTCTTCTACTCGAGCAGTGCAAGCCACGCTAGTCACGCGGACTTCTTGTGATTGGATTAAATCTGTCACGTGACCAAATATCAGCACTGCTCTTGTTTTACAGCAAACGTGTGAATCCACAGTAAGTGTTAAACCCAGGAGGTCTGTCCGCTAGTAGAATTTTATTCTTTCACATTCCAAAGAGGATTATGACAAACCTCCCCCTCTCGCCACATCATAAGTATTGAATACCAGTGTAGTGGTGTATCCAAAGTTTGAATTTGTGTATTTAGTCGTGACTTCTATAGGCTCAAAGAAAATATCAGCGTGGCAAGTATTTTATTCAAATACCTGTTTATAAGTTATCATGACTAGTTAAAAACGTAGCAAAATAAATAGCGAGTGTCACGTGTGTTTTTTTAAATGAAAAGTTAAGTAAGGATTATTTTTGTATTGTTAGTACAAATCGTGAAAGCTTGTGGATTTTTATAAGTATCTTAGTGGTGAAAAGTTCCCAGTTTTATTAAAATTTACAAGGAATTATTTTTATACATTTGGTAGTACCTACATTTGCGAACAGACTTTCTCAAAAATGAAGATAATAAAATCCTAGTAGCGCTACCGCATCACGCACGAATTAACATTTGCATGCAGTACCACGACTCTCTCTATCCAAACTTACTCCAGATATCAACACACCGCCGCTTAAAATGAAAGCTCAGAAATCCCTCTAAATTGAGTTCTTGTGAATAGTGTATATATGAATAAATAAATGTATTTATCCTTCTTGATAAAATTATGTTTATTAAATTATTTAAATTAAATCTTGTTTAAAAAATATTGAAACGCTTCAGTGCAGTTTGGTTGAATGTACAGTAATTATTATGTACGCCGTTGAGTGAATAAGAAGACTAAATACAGGCACATTTGTATAGAATGTTGGAGCATGAACTTTTATTTCGATATATTAGTATTTTACAGTTATCGTTTTTTAAATGTCAAAAATAGTAAGGAGGGGGAGGATATATTTGGCCCGCCAGAGAAGATGTGTTATTCGGCCCGTTTATAATTTAAGTTGGGCACCTCTGCTCTATGGCGCTAGGAGCTTGAAAGTTCATCGCTACACGTATAAAAGTACGCCACTTATCCCTATCTTCTTGAAATAGTTATATCCAGTCCACCTCATTACACACTATATCTTTCAGGTCCATTCTAATCTTATCCTCCTATCTGCGTCTAGGTCCCCCCCTCCCCCTCCCAATGATTTCTTCTTCTTCTCATACGCTCAGAAAATAAAATATTATCAGATAAGTATTTTATTATAATCAAGATATTGTATTTTATATAAATACATCGAATAAATTATAAAAAGAAAACATGAAATTTGTTTTAATTTTCGTTGGTTTTACTAAAGATACGATAGATAATTAAATATTTTAATTTAATCTGAAACCCCCATCGGGAAATAAAACCCAAGTAATACGAAATGCAAAAAATAAGTATGGGTTTGAAACATAATCAAGCACTTTGGAATTTTTATTGTGAATTCACAGATTATAAATAAAATTATAATAACGTTACAAGCTGTTTTTTTTTTTTTTTGGCACCACGTCTTAATACCTGTTCAGTTTAAACGCATAAATCTGTTCACTCTACTAAAAAAAACTTCAAATAAAGTAAACTTCATATGTTTGCTACTTCAACGTAATTTTGTTTTTTGTTTGGATAGTAATCATATACTGTAAACACTATTTAATTGTGATGAAATTTGGGATCGTTAATGTCCATCAAACCATGAGCTTGTTTAATCAAGTCGGCTCCCTTCTCGGCAATCATCACAGTTGCGGCGTTTGTGTTACCATTGACATTTACCGGCATGATCGACGCGTCTATTACCCTGAGACAATCGATGCCTATCACCTTCAGTTCTGGATCCACCACGCTAGTATTTTCACTCCTTGGGCCCATCATGCATGAACCCACTGGATGATACCCGGTGATGGTGTAGTTCCTAGCAACGCACTCCCAATAGATCGTTTCATTGAAGACGAGATGTCCGCATAGAGGCATCGCAGTCGTGTTCAACGTGATGTTGTTACTTCTCAACGCATTAGTGTTTACTATTTTACTTATGAATTGTACCGCTTCGACCATAGCGGCCAGATCTAGAGGGTTTTTCAAAAAATTCGGGTTTATAATAGGTGATCGTTCAGGATCAGTGGAATTTATCTTGACGTATCCAATACTCTTTACCTGATTTAATACAGCGTGAACCACTATTTGTTCGTAATAAATAGATGGTATGTTTTCTGGTCGGTCTATGGAGCTGAACTCAAATTGGATATCAGGGTAGTCTAAATCGCGATTACCAAATGAGGTGGTGTAGGTCGTGGGAACTTGGAAGGTGCTTCTGGCTGTGAACGGGCCTTCATTATTTAAAGAGAACTTAAGTGCATCTGTTAGAATATCGTTGGAAGATTTATTCAACTGAGTAGTACTTCTAGACAGATCTAAGACAACACCTGGACTCATCGGATGATCTTGAAAGTTCATTCCGACAGGGCGATTTGCCACAACGTCTATTCCAAGAGGTTTCAAGATGGCCTCAGGTCCTATACCTGACAACTGAAGCAACTGCGGTGTGTTTAATGATCCGGCACTTAAAATTACCTCTCTGGCAGCACTGACATTCCAAGTTCCTTCATCCGTCCTGTACTCCACACCATAAGCCCGTCTACTACTGTCGATCAATACCTTTGTCACAAGTGCGTTTGTGACTATTTTCAAATTATTCCTTGCCTTGATTGGTTGCAGGAATGCTGCATTCATTCCGTATCTCTTGCCATTTTTTGTATACTGCTGACCCAACATGTACCCACTCTGATTTCTTCCATTTAAATCCCTTTTCGTAAATCCTAGCTCACCCACTGCTTGGTACAACAAGCCAACGTTTACATCTTGGTATCTAAAGTTCTCTATCCTTGAATACCCACCACGGCCGTGATATTTGGCATCTTCTTCTCCTTCTATACACGCGTCTTCGGACTTGAGAAAGTAGGGAAAGACGTCATCATAGCTCCAACCGTGGTTACCCAACTCTTCCCAGTGGTCGAAGTCTCTCCTATTCCCCCGGATGTATTGCATCCCGTTGATGGAACTGGACCCACCCAATACCTTTCCTCTACTGTAAATGCATCCGACTCCGGCACAGGAGTCATTGTCTGGCTCCGTGTAGTAGTTCCATACTAGTCCCATTTCATTGAGCACGCCGAGGTTGTACATACCCGGAATCTGGGAAAAATCAGGCTCCTCGCCTCCGGCTTCTAGCAGTAGAACTGAAGCGCTTGTCTCTGTGAGTCTGTTTGCCAACACGCAGCCTGCAGAACCAGCACCGACGACAATAAAGTCATACTGGTCGAGTTTGGAGCTGACATCTGTCGGTAGGGGACAGTGTTCGATCCTAGTGTAAGACTGCAGCACTGACAAGAACAACGTCATGCCGTTGAACTGGGACGTAGCTGAAGCAACCATTACTATTTTGTCACAAGTTCAATTCCTGAAAATAATTTTAAACTTTTTTTAACAGCTGTGAACCAAATTTACTTAATAATTTTACACATATATAATTTTTTCGGATTTTAGTAGTAGAATTTTATCTTATTTGTTTTAATTAGTTTATAATCGTTTGGGGAAGCAATGTTTATAAATTTTATTTATTTTGAATGAAACCAAGACACAGTGAAATCTCTTAATAACCTACTTTTTTTAGCACCGTGTCTTACTACCCGTTCGGGCTATACGCTTAAGCATTATTACGCTAATGGTTAAGAATTGGGAAGGTTGAATATAGAGGAAGTGAACCTGCATTTGAGTGGAGGGAGATTGGATAACCATTTAGGAAAACCACCCCCTTTTCACTCAAGTGAGATTCGAACTTCAATCTTCTCGTCCTTGGCAGTCTAGCTCAACACAAAACTAGCGCGTTAGCGAACTACGCTACCTAGGTGGTTCAACATTTGTTATTAAATATGTGTTCCTTGCCGGAAAGTTTTCCTTTATTTGGACATACATAGGAAATCATTATATCTTTACACGCGTATTATAAAAATATAATTACTGCACTGAACAGTAATGTAATTAGGCTAATCATGATTAATGACTTCATAAAGCGAGTAGCTTATTGTATGCAAAAATCACCAAACAGATTAAAGTCTAACATGGATATAACAAGCACCAAAGAACAGACAAAATTTTCTCATTATAAACATTACACACCTATCAAAATGGCTAGAATGAAGGAAAATGCAGTACAAAAATAAAATGCAGTATAGTAGCAAATCAAACTGCTGAAAAACCCTAAACAGAGAGCAAAGCAAAAATGAAAAACATATTTTGTATGTGATCCTAAGAACATTGAAAACGTTTGGGTATGAAAAAATAAACGAAAAATGTTCTATCAAGGAGCTCAAATCATTCAATAGTATTTTATTTACTAACCAATGATCTAAGAAAGTAAAAAAGAAAAAATTTATAGTGTGCTTGGCATAAGTTCGAATTGCATTTATAATATGCATTTCTATTTTATGAAACTAGTTTTATTCGATCCGAATGTCCCCGTGGGAACATAGCACGTTGCAGTAATAAGAGCATTGCAATAGCAAGGTAAGGCGGGACTACTCAAAATACACACAAGACAGTTATATTTAAAACATTTAAACAGTAAAACATATCGGAACTCGCTGGTATTATTATTATTATTATTATTATTATTATTATTATTATTTGATATTAAGAAGCGTGACCCCCCATGAGGTCGCTAGTACTAAATAAGCAATTAAAACAGAGTAGGAAATAAACATTATATTATTATTAGCACCGCGTCTTACTACCCATTGGTTATACGCACTTACGCTAATGTGTAATGGTAGGGTGATGTGAGAGGAATGAAGACCTACAGTTTAACGGGAATCCGAACACGGTGGAGGCTGGCATTCCACATTCACAAGATGTTTGTCAAGGTGAAGAGGGTTGGTAATCAATAATCTGTGCGGACCGAGGATTGAACCGGCGCCAGTACAGAAGTCTGACACTTACCCTAGACACAGGTCCCCAAAAAATAAAAAAAAGACTAATTGATGCAGACATAAAATTAATACACTAAAGGGTTAAAAGAAACGTATTTTAATCTTAATATGAGATGATAATAAAATGAGATATTTGATAACCTATGGGGGCTTGCAATATTTCTCCAGCGTATAAAACAGCCTAAATAAATATCTCCAACCAAATGTGATACACATTGGGGAGAGCATCTCAAAGTCCACACATGGGACTTGTTTCCTTATTAATAAAAACAACACGAGTCAGAGATATCCAATCCGGTGCCACGTCACAATGCCTTCCTCTCTTCAAGACGTAAAGGGCCATCTTGACACACCGTCCCTCAGGGACATAGCTTGTTATTAACAAGGGTGAATTGAAACCTCTGTTCATGCCATGTATGAGGTATCCCCACGCTGAGCATAACGCTTCATATCTAAAAATGATACACCCAAACCTATCTCTGTGATGGTTGATGGTCCACCAGTTTATTGCCTGAGAGACCGGCGTGACTAGGAATCAAGCAGAACTCGAGCTGGGTGTTTAAAATACCAACGTTAATTTATTTTTATCACCGTGTCTTATTACCTATTTAAGCTAGACACCTATGTACTAATTATCCTAATGTGTTAGGGATGAGGTGGTTGAATTTATAAGAAGTGTACTCGCACTTGCGCGGAGGGAGAGTAGAAAATTATTTATGAAAAATCATCCCTCAGTATACCCAATCAGGATTCGAACCCCTGATTTCTCCGTATTTGAGAGTCTAGTTTATTGTGAGAGTAACGCGTTAAACCAAGTGACCACCGAAGTGGGCTAAAACAATATTAACTGATAATCTGCACAGAAGAATTCGGAGATTACAAAGAGAATAAAGTCATCGGAGCCCTCAAGTAATCTGAGCTGATGATGACAGAATAATGACCATGACGATAAAATAAACGCATAGAAAAATTGTGTATAGCTCCACCGTAAAAAAAAACAACCCTGGTCTGCCGGGCTTATGTAATGTACTATTTAAAATGATCACATTATGGATTTGTTTTCCGTCTAATTTGATCAAAAAATACAAACTTCAAATCCAAGTAGAAATTATAGGAGATATTTCAACTTGATATACAAAGAGAAATCTTAGGACTATAGTAGTAGTAATAGTAGTAGTAGTAATAATAATAATAATAATAATAATAATAATAATAATAGATTTATAAGAACATGACATGGTTGAATGGAGGGAACGAAGTCTACTGTACAGAGAATAAATAGTTAAGAATGAAACAAGATATTTAAAATAATGCCCTCAACATAATATTGCAGGACTTCAACTTGTTTCGTATCATTTGGTTGTAGTTACTGGACGTCAGAAGCTTGAAAGTGTTTTAAGTTGACATTAATGTGAAATAACTGTCAGGGATCTTTTAAGTACCACTTTGAGAACTGAGTGAGTCTAACTTTGCGTGAAAAGTGCAGTGTTGCAGTTATACCACGTGATTCTAGTTGTGCAGTCGCTTCAAGTAAATAATAGAGAAGGCACGTAACTCGCCTCGTCACATATGAGGTAAAACCTCAAGATCAAAACCAGACTTAGCTTTGGCTGAGAACCGCAGCGGTAGTAAAATGGTCTAATGCGTCACTATCATGTTAGACTTTATTGATGGTGACGGGGATTTTGGGGTTATAATGTGCTGAGGAAGTTTTTTTCCTGAATGAGTTTCCACTCTCTTTCCAAGCAAATGCTGGTAGATATCCTCAATCTTCCTTATACTTTTAAAAATCTCACAGGCCGGTGTAAAATATCTATGAATAATAAAGAATTTATGACATATAAATACAATTCATTAAAATTCTAACCTGTGTTTGGGTCCAGGCCTTACCCGTCCATTAGGCGAACCTAAACTATTATTAATAGCCATAAACATATGCGTATATTCGTATATTGTTCGGCCTAAGTTTAAAAAATGTTACAGAAATATTATGTTAAAGTTGGTCAACGCATTTGTCAGTAACCGTGGAACAAACAAACAGACTAAATGTCAAATGTTCGAGTCAAAAGAGGACCTAATTCTACTCGGGCAAAAAAGATAAAAGTTTCGTATTTCTTAATTTGCTACAAACTATTGGCTATTTAATTTAGATTCACGTTTTACTAAAACCCATCTGAGAAACTGCCTATTATATTCATGTGATAGGGATGATAAAGGTTGAACCTAGATTTATTGTACCCTCATTTGTGTAGAGGGAGAGTGGGAAACCGTTTAGGAAAACCAACCTCAATACCTAAGTCGGGATTTAAACCCGGTCACCTGCAAACAAGACAGTACAAGACTGACGTATTTGTCCTCGTGCCCACCTGTACAGCTAAAAAAATTAATAATGTTGGAGAAACCATCATGACATTTTCACAATTTTGAACTAAGACATCTGGGTTTTAAAAAGCAAAACAAATCAATAGATGGAATACGTCATATGGTTAGGGTTTTTTCCTCTTGTGAATTGAACGAAACAAAAGTTTGAGGGGAAAAAATCTCTCTATATATCTCTTTCTCTCTCTATATATATACATACATATATATATATATATATATATACATATATATTAGTACAGGATTTTTTTATTTAAAAAAGCACTAACAAGTTTGAGGAATATATTTGTAAGCTCCGTCTACTTGGTATATTTTATTTTCATAATTTTGTAAGTTATCTGAATTATTAAAATGAAATAACTTTACTAACACCTGCTTTGGTGACCGCATGGTATAAGGCGTCGCTCTCGTGTTAGGCTAGACTGCTGATTACAGGGGGGATCAGCGTTCAAATCCCGGTCGGGTGTACTGAGGATGGTTTTACCAAATGGTTTTCTTCTCTCCCTCCACGTAAAATATGTACACTTCTTCTAAATTAAACCTTCCTCAATCTTAACTCACTGGCGTAATTAGTACATACGCGTATGCTTACCACCTAAACAGGTGGTAATACAAGGTGTTAAAAAAACTTTAAAAAGTTATTAAATTCGTTATAGAAATAATTCGATATTGCAGTCCCTTAATCAATTCAAGGCATAAGTTACATTATATAATTTTATTCGTTAACAGTGTGTTTAGTTCCTTAAAATTGGTCCTTTTTACATAACAAAAGTGAGATAAAAACTATTTAACCATAACATATTATATATTCATTATACTTACACAAAAATCAAGACGTTTCTGCTCCACTGAATGTAAATCGATTTACTCTTGGTTGTTCCTATATATAGGTAAAAGCCTGTTTGTTATATAAGGAAAAATAGTTTATTTTAGAAAAAAACACCTTTTACGTCACTGATATTACATATTGAAATTTTAAAGTGTTTAAATAAACTCGACAGGTTGAAATGTGTCTTCTAAAGTACACTACAGAAAAATAATACTCAAATAGGGTTATTCAAAACGGCTGTTTCCCTGTGAAAAACTGAATTCTAAGATCATTTTGCAAAATTTTAGCTGATTGACTGGTACCAATATCATCCACAATTTGGTCCATATATTGTAGTAGTGGACAGGGCCGGTGACAGAAATATTGGGGCCAGTTACAATAACGATTTTGGGACCCCCTTTCCCCCTCCTTAACTGTTTAAGATACGTATAGGGGTAGAATTTTTAAAATACGTTGGTAAAATAGAGGTAAGCCCCGTTTAATATTACAGTTGTATTGTAACGTTACGTGGTATAATGTTACAACTGGACCCCGCCCCATACTGACGTGATTAGAGATTTGTAACATTACGTGGTGTAATGCATACTACCCGCTCCAATAAATTCAACTCAATTAGGATCCCTACAATAGTATTTTTCTCTGTTGTAGTTCTTGTAGGCTAAGAAGACATAATAGAAACAATGCTGGACAATATATTTATTACTCAATCTAATCCCAAGTATTAATTTGTTCGTGTACTTACAATACTAATCTGCTCACAATAGAATCCTGCAAGGCTGGCCGGCACCTGGACTCCTAGATTGGCGAGTGGGTCAAGGGAGATCCAGTGGGTCAACAAAGCGGCCCGGCACTCCGACTGTACTAGCGTGAAATGAACCGAGAACTATCAAACATCAACTAGAAGACAATTATGTATCCGACCCCTGACGGAGACTAGAGGAACCTCCTTCAAAACATCGGGTGATTGGAGATATTCACGGATATTCCGATGGAGCAAGCGGAATCAACAATGGTGTACGTGACTGTTTGAAGGCATCGTTGACGTCATCATATGCGTGTTTGGTGTACTCCCCCCTTCTTTCCATAACAACGAAATCCCTATATAATGGCTATGCAAGCTTGCCATAATCGACTATCCTACGATCAACGATCGACGACAGACCATTGTCATGGATCTGGACAATGGCTGGAGAAAACTTGTAAAATGTATCAAAATCGTCGCTTAGACGGGTGGAGTTATGAACTCTAACTTATTTATAAACTTTAAACTTTTTGCATATAATTTTCAGTTTCAAAATTTAACGTATTAATATTTTGATCGCCAAAAAATGTCTAAATATTCTATCTTAGATAGGTCGCCGCTCGGCGCTGTAACTTTTGCTTATATCTTTATTCTCGTAAATATCCTCAGTTATGTGCTGATTAGAAGTTTGACTTGTTAATATTATATTGTTTGGAATCTTAGAGTAATTTTTTTTCTCGAAGTAACTTTTCATATTTAAAATTATGGTTTGATTTAACGTAACGTGAAGTAACTTTTTATTGGAATTTAAATTAGGATGACTTTAATCTTTTGTAACGTAAGTTCTGTTTGAACAGCTAAAGTTTTGTTATTTGATGGAACTGTTAGTTCCATATTCTAAGTCAGATCTGATAGTCCCGTGGGAGTTTGGCTTATGTCTGGTAGTCAAACCCTCACGTTGTGTAAACTCTGTTGTGTAGTCGTCACTTTTAAATCTTTATATTTATGATATCGTTTTCTGTGAATTACGAAACCTTTGGAACCATATCAAGGTGCCCATTAGGCCCTTATAATTATGTATCGCATTTAAAAATATTCGCTTTGTTATTGTCTCTTATAGACTGGACTATCAATATTATGATGGATTTCATGTTTCCTTTTTTTTAAACATTTGCGCAACTTTAATGATATAAAGTTGTTGACTTCGAGCATAATTTCCAACTGTACTCATAATGATATGAGACCAATTTTTGTTATCTGCGCTATTGTCATTTAATTGAATAAACTGCTTATTTTGTTGAATCTATATATTTTTTATAATTTCCACTTTTTGTATGTTAAGTTCATCCTCTCCCTTTTATCCCTTTTATTGGCCGGGGGGTACAGGACTCAGAGAGGGTGCAACAGTATTATGTAGTAATTTACTCTTATGAGTTAGGGATGACGTAGGTTGAATTTTGAGGAAGTGTACCTGCATTTTCGCTGAGTAAAAGTGTAAAACCATTTTAGAAAAATACACTCAGTACACCCGGCCGGGATTCAAACTCTGATCTCCCTGTCATTGGCAGTCTAATTTAACATGATAATGACGCCTGAGACCGTGCGGGCGACGAATCAAGTTTGTCTAACGTCATGTACTATTTACATAACAAAGCTGGAGTTACATTATTAGTTCCATTTACCAGCAATAAAATTAAAATGGTTCCTTTTTTTTTTTTTTTTTTAGGATAGCTTTCGCCTTACATCTAATATGTTAATGAACACTTAAAGGTCCGACACCTTAGCTCAGGCAGTAGCGTGTTTGTATACTGAGATAAGGGTTCCGGTTCTGATACCGAGCATGGCTGAAAAATTTATCATTAGTGAAATGTGGGTTTCCCCTTTTACATTGATGAATTAACGGCCTGGGGATGGATGTTGTGTCTGTTCTAGATTTGAGTTAGTTTATAAGTCGTATGCTGATAAAATCAGTTGGTTCAGAAAGTGCACGCCTCAAATAAATGGGGGGGAGGGGGAAGAAGGAAATGACACTTAAAAGTTTCAATTTCCCTTTTATCAGGCTTTTGGTATATTTTGTTTGACGTTAAATTCACACGGACAGCACATATTAAATATCTCATAATAAGGATATCAACTTAAAGTCTTGATCGTTTATTTATTAGGTGCAGATGTTAATACATTTCCTTAAAGCATAGCTGAGGTTGAAGGTTAGTTCATGTTGATGCATGGATGGATGCATGGTTGTTGGATAATGTCACCCATGAGGTTGACCTCAGTAGCCTCGACCTCAGGACCCAATGTTTATGGGTTCAAACCCAGCCTGGGTAAATGGATTTTTCTTGAGCGATTAAAACCCGTAGCACAACTTTCTTCGGAGGGGAAGTAAAGTCGTCGGCCCCATGTATATTGTGGCATGTAAAAGAACCCTTGAAGGTTGATGAAAATACCTTTCCCGGCAAAATTGGTAGGCTCGTTCACTCTCACTCATAGAAATTCTCGTATGCTGATATAATTAGTCGGTTCAAAAGTGCACGTTAAATACCTCAAATAAATTAAATAAAAATCCACCATGATAGTATCTGGTTGATTACTGGTGAGCCCCGAATTAGTCAAGTTATCATAATATGTGTCATTGTCGGTGAACCACCTATTATATATGGGCTAGGAGTGGTAATTTATTTTAGCATTTAGCATCTTATACCATTAAACTACATCGTACGGCCTGTCAAACATGTACAGTTTCTCTTCCTGCTGATCGTGTTTTGTATGAAACCAAATGGGCGATATATAGGACTAGTTGGAATCAACATGGCTTTTATATTTGATACATGCGACATGGCTCTTTCTAGAGCATTATTAAAATAACTTTCTAGAAGGTTTTTTCCTCGCAATACCACTATTTAAAATTTTTAAATTGTCTATTATAACCAAAACCTGTTCGTGTATATTTTAACTTATTATTTGACACATTCTACCAACATTTAATGCGTATCTGCACATATGATTCTAAGTTGGATAACCCTTTGAAATGCGTTTGTTTTAAGTTTGCACTTAACCCATAGAGCAGTTTTTTTAACTGCCGAGCCTTTGCTATGTGTTTTGTATGTTTACAATTCTATGTTCATACTATATAATATGTTTTTTATAAGCCCTGATAATCCTGTTCTTTTTGTACTAGTGTATTGTTTTTTAAGTTTATTTTTAATTTTAATATTTTTCTAATATATTTAAATTATAACAAATATTGATAGTAGCCCCGCCCCTTTGCATAAAAGCATGGCGATATTATTTAATACATTGCTTTTTAGTAATATAATAGTTATACTGATAGATCAGAATGTCTTCCTAAAGGCTAAGCATTTTTAGAAATACAACCTTAAACTATTTCAAATCTTATTTCCAGTGGCGGATTTAAAAATTTTGCGCCGCTAGGCACAATTATAATACGCCCCCCTCCACCAATTTTTTTCGAAGGTTTTAAGAGGTTTCGGAAGAAAGAGGTCTGGGGGGAGGGGGTGGAAGTTATTATTCGAGAAAAGATTTCAACGAAAGAAAATTTGGCATATACATGCCCTGACGTCAGTTACAAAGTACAGTTATTTAAAAATAAATATTGTCTTTCGGACTTTAGCTTGATTTCATTCGTATTAGTCAATAATTTTTAAACGTAGTTGTTAAAAAATATTTGAATAAAAATAATGCTATCTAAAATTTGCAGACCCCTACCCAAAGGCCGCCGCCCCTAGGCCCGTGCCTAGTGGGCCTATAGTATAAATCCGCGTCTGCTTATTTCACCGTGTAGTTATTATTATTTTCTCTCGACACCTCGCAGAGAAAATATTGTGATTGTTAAAAAAAATCGAACTCAAGATTTCTCATAAAAATGTATTTGAGGGTACTTTACATGGAGGAAATTTTCCAATTTTCATCAATTCTCCACAATGATTAGAGATACGATTTAACTTATCATTGTAAAGTTGTAGTATTATTAAAGATTAAAAATCTTTTATTTGAAATATATTTTTATAAAACCAATAATTTCTGAGATATAATCAAATATAAGCCTATATAATTTTTAATTCAAACCTTTGAAAATAAATTTGATTCTTATGTTTTTTGATGACGTCTCAATGATGGTTTCTCAATTTTTCTGTAACACTGTTCCTAGTTTCTAATGCCATAAGTAGAGTAAACAACAGTGCATATTATTTCACTTATGATCTTTGATGTAGTATTTCTACACAAATTAGTCTTACGAGTTTTTAGTAAATGTCTATTTTAAGATTAATTTAATTTAATTTAATTTTAGCACCGCGTCTTACCACCCGTTTGGGCTATACGCTTAGGGTGGTGTGCTAGTGAGCGTGAGTTTAGGGCAGTATTTTTGCAGTTTTTATAGCACAAACATTTTTTGGCCGAAATAAATCAAATATTTCTTCCATAGAATCATAGAGTTTAGTTTTCTGCACATGCTAATCTCAACAGTTGTTGAATATCTGTCATGAACATGGCAGCATTTGGTGACAAACTTTTCTCTTTATTTAAAAAGTTTGTCACTAAATGCCGCCATGCTCATAATAGATATCCAACAACTGTTGAGATTAGCATGTGCAGAAAACTAAACTCTATGTTTCTATAGAAGAAATATTTGATTTATTTCGGCCAAAAAATGTTTGTGCTATAAAAACTGCAAAATTAATGCACTAAACTCGCGCTCACTAGCACCCCACCTTAAGTACTAATTATTCTAATGCGTTAGGAATTAGTAAAGGAAGTGAACCCGCATTTGCGTGGAGGGAGAGTGGAAAACAATACAGGAACCCCCCCCCCCCCCAGATCAACCGACCGAGATTCAAACCTCGATCTCCCCGTCCTCGGTAGTCTAGCTTAACACGAAACAAGAGCGTTAGCTAAATACACCGCCGAGGTGGGTATTTTGAGATATAAGCAGGAGAAAGTTTTTGCGATGCACCGTACCATTTATTTTTTAATTATTTAATATACCATATCGACAATCGTTGTAGCTGATTTAAAAATAAGTTTGTTGTTTTACTTTTATGATTGGTTGATGCATGATTTGTTTTACGTGTTACTTAACTATTTATATAATATTTCACAAGTTTATTTTTGCCTAGTGTACACGTTGCCTAGTGCTAGTAAATTATTACTGTTTATTTTTAATATAACTTGCTAGTTCAGTGCTTCCCCTTGAAAGCAAACCATTTACGTTGGCCTGCTGAATGAAGTGTCATCAAGGCCGGAAATGTAACAGGTTAAACATTTACCTTGTATCATAAAACTAACACATGGTCATAGTCTTATCAGTAACCTTATAAAGAGGTAATATTAGTTAAATGGGAGTTTTATATTCCTCTATACAAAGCACAAACTTTAACAAATTTCACTAAATTACTTTATAAATTATTTTAAAGTATTTTTGAACAATCATTATATTTGTTTGAAGTTAAAATCTACGCAATACAGCTTGTCCATAAGTATTACATAGTGAAATTGAATTATTATATATTATGCTTTGCAGTTAATTTAAATTGTTTTACATGTGGTTCAAAATAATTGAATTATAAAAGTATAGACTCTTCACTCTTTATATTTTCAAAAAAAAACCTGTTAAATTAAATTATAGGTTTATTTTACCAAAACATTTATCAAACATATACTTGAAAGCTAAATACAATGCAGTCTTTTACCTCTTATTACTTAGAAAAACATTTTAATGTATAAATGATTTAAAATATTAAGATAATTTTAAACGTGCCCATATATTTTAATTCACATTGACCAGTAACAGTGCATGACTTTGTGAGATGAAGGGAATTAATTCTTCAATAGAAAGAGAAGGTTTCTTTTAGAAATGTTTAAGAATCAAACATTTAGAAATTAATCATATTAACGTAACCATCTGCTAGGGTTGCATGCTCTAAGATGTTAGACTCACAGTTAATTTTGTTGTCGATGACGGGTGTAACTTTTTACCAACATACAAATTTTAATTTTTCTCCGAGTGGAGCAAAGGTTTTAACTTTACCGTTTGGCATTCTGCCTGTTTGTTCCGCAATTACAGCGACATCCATGTCAGAGACATTCTTTGAATCTAGTCCCAGCCAATGTATTATTATTATTATTATTATTATTATTATTATTATTATTATTATTATTATTAGCACCGCGTCTTACTATACGTTCGGGTTATACGCACTTACGCTAATGTGTAATGGTAGGGTGATTGTGAGATTAAATGAAGGACCCACAGTTTGACGTGGGATACGAACCACGGTGGAGGCCTGGCATTCCCCATATTCACGAGTTGTGATTAATACAAGTCTTGGAATGAGGATTGATCTCTATTGGAACCCTGTTAATTGGACATTGATGTGAATTTTAAAGATTTATTTATTATTTCAACTTCAAAAATGTGACCTGATTTCTAACAACTTTTTTTGTTTTTCATATACCTTTGTGTGTATAACGCATTGGCTTGTGTAATAAGTGAAGTCACACGCTCAGCCAATCAGATTGTCTTTCTACATCTGACGTTCCCTTCTATTCTATTTACAATGGGCCTAATGAAGTTTTTTTTATGGTTTCTGAATCTGGTCACACGTTTTCAGAAGCGGATGCTTAAAAAGTATTTCGTTTAGTAGCTATTACCAAGTGATTTGAATTAAAATTCTAAACAATGTATTGACCAAGCATCTTAGGCGTATTTTTTAAAAGTTTTGACCTCCATTGTGAGACTGACGTTTTGAACCATGTGGACAGCGATTATTTTCTGTGAATATAATGTACTATTGAATATAGTAATAATTTTTTATCAATTTCTTGAACAGGATGTAACAATACAATCTTCGTATTGTTAATTGCTACCCCACCCAACCTGATTCTACACGCTTCATCACGTATAACATACTACCCGCTCCTTAATAACTCCGACGTAACCTATAATAGTACTATTCACTATTATAGCCCAATGCAGCCCAACCATCACACATCAAATAAACGTTCTTTATTCATCCAATATTGTCTGTCTACAAAACGAGTTGTTCGTCACATACCTTGAATCTCCAAGCTGACATCACTAGAATTCTGCCAAGTCAAAACGGCCCGGCTGGGTCGCGGACGACTACAAGAAATGTCCAAAGCTGTAACCGGCCCGAGAAAAACATTATGACTAAACGACGTTCCTGAGGGTCAAGCTGACAAATCATATATGTGCAGTGTTGCCACCTGGGGGAAGACCATGGCGACCGTCTCCTAGCAACAGACGCTTCCAACGGCTGTCGAGAGAGGTCAACTTCAAATATTCATGTTTTGCTGCAATGCGTCGGCTGACGGCCAATCAGAGACCAGGAAGAAAGAAGAGACTGATGTATAATGACGTAATGCCTGTGGTTACGTGACTGGCTTGAATATGAACTTTCCCCCCCTTGTTTTGTGTGCTAGATTCAGAAAGAGTATATATAAGAGTATGTAAATTGTATAGGGACAGAGCATTGCCAGGGTGCATTGCCGACAGGTCATTGCAATATATCATTGCAACAGAGCATTGTATGACAGCGTTACGTGTATGGAGGTCCTGGAGGAGGAACCAGGGAGTTTGGACCGATTGGTATCATTAAATTTCATTTATAGAAACAGCATCATAGGTATCAGGGTCATGGAGGATGGACCGAGAAATTCATTCGTTTAATAGAGATAAACTTTTTATTTGCTTATTATGTATCAGGGTCATGAAGGATAGACCGGGAAATTTAATTTGTTTAATATAAATAGACTCTTTTTATTTGCATATTATGTATCGATGTATCAGGGTCATGGAGGTTAGACCAGGCTGTAACTATGATTTCAATATTATTAAACTGTTTTCTAGGATATTAGGCGTGTCGGGAATGAAACCCGTATTTATAATTTGGCGTGTCTCTAGTCAACGAAATGGGGCGATTGCGCCTGGCTTTAGCTTTGTTTACTCTTCAAATATTGTTTAGGTGTCAGTATGATTGTCATACGTTGAAAATTGTTAGAGTTAGTTATTAACACTTTGTTGGTATACGCTATTTTTAGCGTTTTATTCTGTGTCCATTTTATTTTATCGATTTATACTTTGAGTTAATGTAAATTGAAGGACTTAAGATTTCATTGAAAATAATTGTTAATTAAAATTATTACCTTAAATTTTGTTGGAAAAATTTTGTATATATTTACTATACTATCATTCTGTAATATGATAGGAAAGACCGTAAGTCAAGTTTAAGAAGTTAGTTTTCAAGATGCAATGTTTTCTTTATGGATAGTAGCTACTAGGAAGTTTGAATTAAGGCCATTATCCTCTTGTATACTTGTTTTTTGAAGATGATTAAAGTATTCCTGATTTAAAATATTTGCTCTTTAATTTGTTGATGATATTTCATGTATGCACATCCCCCCCTTTCCCATAGTTTTAAGGGCCTTTCCTACAGGGACAGTGGAGGATGTTGCAAGGAAGTAAAAATATTAACTTCAAATCCTAGGAGATATTTCAACTTGAAGTCCAAAGATAAATCTTAAGACTGCATTAGCGATAAAAACATGATATAATGCTTAACAAGATGAACTCAGCATTACCCTAATGCGTATTTACTTTATAATAAAAAAAAATTTGGCTATGCTATCGCAATCCAAACAGTTATTTTAATTCAGTTACTTTACTCAATGTTAGTCACAGAAACTAGTAGTTCTGTGAACAGTAGACCTATCTCCTTCCATGTTCTTATCGTTACTACCGTCTAGAGATTTCTCTTTGGATTTCAAGTTGAAACACTGATCTGAAGTGTAAATAATAATATAGGCCTGCGAAAAATAAATGACCTAAAAATAGAATTAGGAGCTATTCTAATTATGTGTATACTGTAGACTTAAAAAGACTTAGAAAATGAATAGTTCAAAAACTTGATAAAGCGGTGGACGTACAATCTAACTAAGGCATGACACTCAAAATATACTGGAGTTCCATTCGTAGTGAAACTGGGGTTTGAACATCGGCTTGGTTTAATGAGGGTGATTTTTCTTAAATGTTTAAAATCTTCCGCTGTGCGAATTTGGGTACATTTATTATAAATTTTACCTTACTCCTTGTTCCTGGCCCATTGATGTAAATAGCAGTGAATTTTTTTTAATTACCCTGATAAACACAATATTAAATTTAAATAACTATTCATGATTACTTAAGATGCATTTTATGATTTAAAAAACATTTCTTTATTTTTTAAAGGCTAGTACACAGATAAATTGTCATAGGAATAGAATAAATCGATCTTAAGCCTATTTAACTTTAATTTAATTCTAATAACTCAACAATATGTTAGCTTATAATATTTTATATCAACATTCTTGGATTTAATTAGGTGATATTTCTCTTTAAGTCGTATTTATAAGTGAGGTTTTCACATTTAAATAAAACTTTATTTAATAAAATATGTTATAAAAGTAAAATTTAGTTTCCTCTTCATAAACTTTTATTACTAGTTAATGCGCTATTTTCAGTTCACGCATAGCACATGTTATAAAGTTAAATGTTATCTTTCTCGTATTACTAATGACATGATTCATGTGATATGTTGAGGGAATTCTTCCTTCTTTTCCTCTTGCAAAGCTTCATAAGGTGCTGAACGAATTCCGCGTACAGTACACAAGGTCTACCGTCAGTCGGTTCCGGCAGCCAGTTCCTCTGGTGGGACACGTCACACGTCAGCCTTGTGATTCCTTGTTTTACCACAGGATCCTCGGAGCACTGCTGTCTCATGACTGAGTAGGACAAACCATCCTCTATTTGGGCGCGCACTTCTGGTATAGACGTTACCCTCAAGAACTCGGGGTTGGATGGGTTACGGTTGATGTCAACCAACTGCCACGGCGTTATTAGTCCAAATCGAACACACCTGTACTCAATCGAATAAATGATTCAAATGAACAATAAACCTTTCTGAGCAAACATTTTAAAATGATTTACTGAAAGTATTACCTATTCTATGGCATTAGGGACTTGAAAATTCACTGCCGCACTTACAAAAGTAGGTTACCTATACCTATCTTGAGATATTTCTATCCAGTCCCTCTCAATACACCCTATCCCTTTCTTGGGCTAGTTCTATCCAGTCCACCTCATTACATCCTATCACTATCTTAAGCTATTTCCATCCAGTCCACCTCATTACACCCTATCACTGTCTTAAGCTAGTTATATCCAGTCCACCTCATTACACCCTATCCCTATATTGAGCTAGTTCTATCCAGTCCACCTCATTACAGCCTATCCCTTTCTTAAGCTATTTCCATCCAGTCCACCTCATTACACCCTATCCCTTTCTTGAGCTAGTTATATCCAGTGCACTTCATTATACCATATCACTATCTTAAGCTATTTCCATCCAGTCCATCTCATTACACCCTATCACTATCTTAAGCTATTTCCATCCAGTCCACCTCATTAGACCCTATCCCTATATTGAGCTAGTTCTATCCAGTCCACCTCATTACACTCTCTCTCTCTCTCTCTTTCAGGTACATTCTAATGTAATCCTTCTATTTACGTTTAGGTCTTCCCTTTAAGATTATTTTATACTAAAACTAGTAATGCTGCACATGCAGTTATGTGAATAATCTAAAAAAAAATCTAATAACTTTTGCTTGTGTCATAATAGCCCCGAACTGGGCCCTGCTGGTTTCATACTGCTTTTGTTATTTCTAGGACTGTCTGTGGGGTAGTGATAAAAGAGTCCATGCGCTTATTTAATATAAACTTCTCGATACAAATTTGTAGACCTACCTAAAACGGCTCGTGTTTACAACTATCTAAATATTAAGATATACATTGTGTTAATAAGGCCTATAAATAAGGGGATCTAGAAGTAGGTCTAATTGTGTTGTTCTAGAACAAATTAATGTGTAAGTTGTATCCTCAAATAAAACTCCATGGTGTGAGCCCGTAAGCGAACTATGCTGACTGTTTTATGTTGGCGAAGATAGTTCCAACATTTGCGGATAGAGGGTTTCATATAGTCAGCTAAACGAAGCCTACGTTCATTTATCTCAGTTTTCTAGACCTGAACCCTAATTATTTATAAAGTAGCTCCTCATTTGTCCTCATTAAACTGAGTTTGACTCTGTTACATACCAACTATTTCACAGATAATCTTTGGGAAGCACCAGTGATCGAACCCGGGATCTATATATCTGTAGCCAGGAACTCTAACTACTAAGACAACAGAGGCAACCCTGAGTTTTATAGTACACATTAAAAAGGTAAGATTATAAATAAGCGTCATTAACACAATATATTTGGTAGTTTCTACTGTAGCCCTTCTAATGACAAGAGTCTAGAAACGATCATTCACCTCATAAGTTCAGGAGCGTGTTTTTTACGCTGCTCCCAGTCGTGCATCAGCCATCTGACCCCACACATAAACACTTCCATCTCACAGTGCACTGAAAGATGATCACTACACAGCAGAATCATCAGCTCCTCCAGAGGAAGATCAAGGAACTTTCTCTTCCCAACAAATGGGAGGAAAAATTCACCAATTCTTGGGAGCATGACATCAGCGATTTCCTTAATTTCTTTCCTCGTTGCTTTGAGGAACAGTTTCAGGGCGATATCACCTCTGCAGACGTCTTCCATCGACATAAGGCACCAGCATTGGTCCTCAAGTTCTCGGATCTCGAAGGTATTGTGAAGCGAGGTATATGTCGAACACGTTGTTCTTGTTGAGGTGTTTGTAGCTGTCCTGATTGGATAGCATCCATTCATACACGGTTGCGAATGCTGAAACATTTGTTACGTTTATATATGCTTGCTCGCACCATTCAACATTACACTGCACATTATCTGAATGATAGTTTAATTAAATGGTGAAACTTATTTAGCTTAAATAAAGTTTACTGCCAGTACTGGCATAACCAGATATACTTTTTCATATAGATTATTTTTATATACAACAAAAACAAGTTAAATTGGTTATTAGTAAACGTAATCTACCTTTAAATAATTCTTAATCAGAAAAAAAATCAACATAATTTTGATGATTCTATCAACAATTTCAGACATCAATTTTGATAAAAATTGTTATGATACTTTTTAATTTTAATTTTCAAAAATTATTCATAAGTAAATCAACACCAACAGATATTTTTTTAGAAAAAAAAAAAGTTCAACACTTTCTAGATACACATTTGAACACAGTTATTAAAGCAGATTTTTAAATGTTTAATGTGTTTGAAAATCAATCATTAATTTCAACCAAATATCAAGTTTTAACGAAATCCATAAGGCGTTTTGGTTGTAGCCCCGGTACAGCCATACAAACAGGGGTGACACATAATTGTTAAGGGCCAGCCACACACAGCACCACGCTATAATTATTATTATTATCATTATTAGCACCGCGTCTTACTACCTGTTCAGGTTATACGCACTTACGCTAATGTGTAATGGTAGGGTGATGGTGAGATGAAATGAAGGACCTACAGTTTAACGTGGAATCCGAACCACGGTGGAGGCCTGGCATTCCCCACATTAACACCACGCTATCGATGTACGCTATGTTCGATATCTTAGCTACGTCCCGTTGTGTTTGATTCTAGGCTATATTTTAAAAACGTCGCTGGCGACGGACATGCGCAGAGTAGTCCCGCCGCACCGTGGCGTCCAGCCCCATTCAGTGTGTTTAAAATAATAACATGACTTTTCGGATTAGTTAATTGAAGAGGTAGGAAGTACCCATACCTGTGGAACAAAACTATTGAAGAATACTGGAACGTAAACATACAAGATAATGATGAAATTCACCAAACACTTTTATTTTCATGTTCATCTCGTGTTCCCACTTTCTTTTCCGTTTATTACACAACGAAAGTAACAAAAAAAAAAAGCCTCATCGTCACTATCATCACTCACTCACGGTGAACTTTCCACCAACATCTTGGAAGAGATTGAAGAGTCTCGTAGCTTTCAATGTGGCCACAAGATGTAGTGAACGTAGCGAACGTAGCGAACATGGCGTACATAACGTAGCTCTATGAGGGACTTCAGCATTAGACCCACTTTTTAGTTTGAGGCCACAAAATATGTCATTTATTATTATTATTATTATTATTATTATTATTATTATTATTATTATATTTATTATTATTAATTGCGCCGCGTATACTAACAGTTCGGGTTAACGCACTTACGCTAATGTGTAATGGTAGGGTGATTGTGAGATGAAATGAAGGACCTACAGTTTAACGTGGGATCCGAACCACGATGGAGGCCTAGTATTCCCCACATTCACAAGATGTCTTGTCAGAGGTGAAGGAAGGGTTTGGTAATCAGATAAATCTGTGCCGGGACCGAGGAAATATGTCAAAAACCATCATATTTATCTTGGCTAGTTTAGAAAATTGTTGATTTCCCCAGATAGAGAAGCCAAAGAATAACTCTTGGAAGTTTTAGTATGTTAGAGCACAACTAACAATTAAGGCCAAACGTAGGCACCTACTCTTATTTTAAACTATACTACTATAGAAATAGGAACCAACCCTTAGGTTTTACTAATTTATCTGGAAGAACATTCTTTGTACTTCCATTTTATCGAAGTATAGAGAGTAAGATTGTAGAAGAGTGAGATGGCACCCGAATTCTACGTTGCCAACACAAACGAGGCAGTCAGGATGAACACAGTTCAATACTCTGTTCAGAATCTTCTCCTTCAAAGAAACTTTACTCGGTAAAATCAAGTTTGTAAAGTCTACAGGTTTGTTCAATGTATACCCGAAGGATTCCAAATCCATGGTATTCTTCTTGCTATTTCTACTTTTTTTCTTCTGCTTTCTATGGCCCTCTTTGGATAACTCACTATTACTGCGGAGCGAAAATTCTTCATACTTATCGACAGGTCCACCATCTCTTCTAGTTGAACTCGATGGAGATAGTGGTAATATTTTTACTACATTATTATCACCAATGCTCTTATCTTGCATAAATGAAGATTGCTCTTCCAAATTGAAAGACACGGAACGTTTGATTGTGTTTATTTCTGGCTTTTCTTCGAGGTTAGATGTCCCTCTTGTTTTTCCGGCAATTTTTATATTCGAGTACGAGTTAAACTGTGTAAATGGCCTTCTAAGGCTCATGATTAACTATGTATGACCATATGAAGCTACTGTATAGCACTTTATCGAAAGCCGTACTATTAAGATTGAGTTCCAGCAATATATCTAGTATTTAATAATACAATCTAACATTGTTGGTTAGCAAAGAGAATAATTAATATTGATGTAGAAATAAAATAATTTTCTACTTATCTGTGCCAAAGATAATAAAATAATAAACTTGTAAGCTGTTCAATTTCTTTGATATAGATCAAAGCTAAAGAGTTCAACGATTCAACGCAATCGGCGCACATAAATAGATAAAAGAGATTCCGTTCTAAACCTCGAGCTTTTATTGTTATAAAAGTATATAGCTTGTATTTACTACGTCCAGATTTAAAAAAAAATATAGGCTAAGTTAGATTAGTTTAGGTGATGATATAAAACGTTGTTTTTAATATATATTACATTTTTTTATGTGTTTTAATTTAGAAGTTGTTCATCAGTATGGATTTCGATGAAATAGATCAACAATGTATCAGATTTTTACTATTCGGTAATTGATATTAGAAAAACGTGGGAATTCAATATGATGGTACATCAATTTTACACATATTAAAAAAAGGATTATAATACAATTAAAAGAAACAAATTACATGACATTTTAATCAGGTTTGGAGTACCTGACCAAAAATCTTTTCAAGCTACCGAGGCTCCTCTAACCCTTCATGGTTCTATCCTACAAGCGTAGCCACGCACGTAAACACGCGCAGCGGACAATTTAGCGACTGACGACCCCGTGTCTGCCATCAATCACCCGTCTTCCCCGGACGGAAAGTAACCCCCATCCCCATCTTGGCCAGCTTCCATCAGTGGGAAGAGTTGGTTTCTACTTCCGTGAATTCTTGAACACTCACAAAGGAGCGTAAACCCCATAAAGGTCAGACGCCTAGCCTTAGTAGTCACTTTAAAAGGCTTTAAACCTAAGTTGTCCAGTGGAAACCTCGCGAAGGTAGCCTGAACAAATTTCTTGGAAAGTACTAGCTACCAGTCGTTTAAGGCCCGTTGACACGGTGTTAGTTGACTAATGCAAGTACACTAATTTGGCTGCGCGCGCACAGCTTGCACCGTGTAAACAGACAAGCAAGCTACTAACATGCAAGTCCACTTGCAACTGAAAAAGTTGGTCACCTTCCAACTTTACTAATGCAAGTAGACAATTCAAAATGGCGGCAACTGAAGAATTGGTTGTACGGGGGACACTTATTTGTGGAATGTTATGAAAAGAATAAGTTTTTGTGCAATTTTAAGCACCGAATTTATAAAGATAAGAATGGGAGGGATATTGCACTATAGGGTATTGTAAAGTTATATCAGGTGTACATATTCTCTAGAAGTTTCCAAAATAAAATTTTAGGCCTACGTAAATTTTACAAATGTTCCTTGTGAGAGATATTATTTAATATCGGTAAACAAATGTTATCAATAATTTTAACAAACCATTATTTCCTACCACTCAACGTGGCATGAGTAATTTTTTTATATACGATCACAAAATATAATACAACTTTGTAGTACCGTGATTAGTTCCGGCAACATAATATTCGCGTTATCGGCAAGTAAGGTATGAATGGCCGGTGGTTTTCACGCGAAATCTTCGGCGCGTTTTCCAATCTCCATATTTGACACTTTAACCAATCTTTATAAGTTTTAAAATTAATTATAAATGATCAGCCCAAACACTTCAAACACTTGTAGTAATGCTTTGGAATCTTGATTAGATACATAATTTAATAATATTATCGTATAGCAAACCAGGTAGTCTATATTTAAACCAATCTACAAATTAATGAATTATTATTTTTAAGGAATATTTTAGGCCTAGCAAGCTATCATTTAACAAATTATTTTGTTATTAGTATACCAAATTTTAAAACAGGGTTTAAAAAACCGGCGTTAGGCCTATTTAAAAAAATGCCCAACAAATTAATTAAGGCCTACTATTTTTTTATTTTTTTTAGTGTTTTAGGTCTAGCTAGGATTTAACAAGATATTTTGTTATTATTATACCAACATTTAAAACAGGGTTGAAAAAATCTGGGTAGGACCTATTTAAAAAAATGCCTTACCGAGTTAGGTTGTATTGGAATTTATTGACCTTATTTGAGTTTAATTTTATTTAACATATATGCTAAATAAGTTAACAAATAAAGAAAAATAATTTAATAATTATTTGGGATCAACTAAAATATATTTTAATGTATTAAGGAACTAAGAAATAGGAGACACATTAATCACTAACTTTTTTATGTTGGCTATATAAAACAATTTTTATTAAATAGGTAAACTAATTATAATAAATTGAGTTTACTAAGAAATTGTAATTTATTTGGCCGCCCATACTTATTATAAATTCACCCTTAATAGCTCCTAACACATAAGCATAATTAGTATATGCGTATAAATTACCCGAACGAGAAATGAGATGAAGTGATAAAAAAAAGGCTCCAATAGAGAGACCCGTTATCACCTCTCTTCATTTTCAGCCATGTTTTTAAAAGCGCTACTAATGCAAGTGAAAAATGCGTGTCAACACAACTAACATGTTAGTAAGCTAATACCAATAAACTTGCATTAGTCCCCTAACACCGTGTCAACGGGCCTTTAGTGTGTGGCGATTACGGGTGTCCACCTCCCCCATTCACCCTAACACAGAAGAAATTGACAAAGATCTAGCCGACATTCAGGTAAACCATCCGGACGTTGTCCAGAAGTCACCATGAGAAGGCACTGTTAGGATTACCGGACAAGGAACATTCCGCAGGCAGGGGTGGAAAGTCTCTTGTCCCGTCCGAGTTAGGGCACTCCCTACGAGGCCCATAGTTCATCGGAAGACTGAAAGTTCTAACCCCGACCCGGAACTACACTCCATATAATTTCGCGCAGAAAGAACACCCTCAACGACCCGAAAGGGTATTTATCTGCATCGCATATAAGTCAAAGATTTATCGCATTGCAACCATCTCAACCACCTGGAGCTCCTGTTGCTCCTAGAGGAAGCCCTCCATACCCGCCTCCTGCCAGGTGAACCCTTCTCAGGGTGGCTTGGGGTGGGGTGTGGGGGCACCGTTTTCTGGCTCTTGGTGGGAGTAGTTGGCTCTCCCAATGTGACTACCAGCACCACCAGGAGAATTCAGAGAATCACCCTTAGCACTAGCCAACTGCCAACAGTAACCAGGAATTAATGATGCTAGCAGACACGTATCAGCACGGATTTTAGAGGAATATTAGGAAAGCTGGACCAACTAGAAGCACGAAGAAGAGTAAACAAAAGGGGGGGGGGGATACGTCTAGAGGACTGACCCAATACCCACAATATCAACCGCAAGGGGAGTTCTGGCTAGTCTAGAAACACCAAAATTAAAAGTTAAGGCTGTCTGTCAGGTGTGTCTTTCTCTCTGGAGTCAAATTTTAAGATGAATTGTACTTTTGAAAATCAGCTTGCGATTTAAAAATAGTGTGTATAAGAGATCATAATGGGATTTAAGTGTACGGAAAAATTCACCACATTTTATTTCGAGGTGTGCAACAAGGGCCAGTTTAGTTATACTGGCTTTTTTGTTTGTGATACTACAGTAACTCAAACAAAAGGAGGAAACTATCTTTCTTCAATACATATAAAATATACTTTTTCATCATTTTAATCTGTGTTACCTGAATGATCTGGTACAGTTTATAACGTAACCAAGTTAACGACTATTTCTTTTTTACAAAATTAATGTGTATTTTTCAAGCAATACTTTATTTTTCATTCGTCTTTTGGATCCATATGAACTATCTTGTCATAGTTTCCTTCATCCATGGATTTAACACGCTCAGGGTTTAAACAAAGAGAACCCACTGTCTACATCTTTCGTCTACTTCTTAATCCCTGGGGGGGATGTCATTATTGCTTGAATATGCAATTTGAGTGAGCTTAGAATTTTTCAAACTGAGTACTGATTGGTTGTAGGGGTAGAGAGAAGGTGGAATTTGGCGAGGGAAGGGGTACTACTTGGGTGGCATTCCGATACCTCGATCAGACGCTATGAATATTTAGAAATGATCACACTCACTGTGTGCGGCGAGAATGTTTTTTTATTTGTATTTATAATAAGGTAAAAAGTATTGTAGCAATATTTCATCATAATTAATATATGCCGAATCAAAGATTTAACAATGTGCACAGGCATCTTAAAATTCATTCGTGAGACTTCTTATTTCATTCAGTGAGAAATCATCAGTGTTAAATGTGAATACGAAACCTTCTGTAAATTGAAATAGCTAGAAGGAACATTAATTTGTGCCATGATAATGAGAAGCTAAAGCTACAGCCTAAAAACAAGGTCATTTTATTGCATCGCCCCACCGGGTGGTTACAGTTTATATCAAAATTTAAAGGTAATTTAAGATGAGGGAAAGCGTAACGTTTTAGTTGCCGCTCAATGGCGCTGCTGGATAGTAAGTGATTAGATGTGGCAAATTGCGTATTGTTATTACATTACGTATGAAACTTAATTCAGTGGCCGAATGGTCTAAGGCATCACTCTTGTGTTAAACTGGCCTGCTAAAGATAGGGAGATTAGGGTTCAAATCCCGATTTGAATTATTGATAGGGGTTTTTACTAAGGGGTTTCCCACTCTCATTTCATGCAAATGCGGGTATATTACCTATAAAATACTTCCTTCCTCATCCCTACTCCATTAGAGTAATTATTATACATGTAGTAAGACGTGGTGATACAAAATATGTATATGAATATAAAGCTATAATTTTTTATTTTTTTTTCAAAAATAAGGAGCAACATTTTCCAATTAAAAGTGTGCTTATAACTGTCAAAAGCTTGGCAGTGAATAGTTTCTCATTATTGGATTTACCTTTTTAACCATGGACTCTGCCTTAAAATACGGGTGAAAAATTACCCTGGGCATGGGACGATTCCTAGATAGCTCAGTGGCTAGAGCATTGGTGTACTAAGCCAAAGATCCGGGGTTCGAGTCCCGTGTGAAGGTATCATTTATCAATTTTCAGAATATGATAGAAGAGTTTGCTAAGTCATATGATCTTATGAAGTAAATTGATCCGTTTACTTCGGAAGACCAAATAAAACATATTTACCTCTTAAATATCTTATTTTTGTTGGAATGTTTACATCAGTGGATTGAAGAAACATTTGAGAAAGATGTTGATTGTTACATATTTTCTTGAGTAACAAGAAAGTATATCTAGTTTTACTTTATCCCTCAAAATTATAAATACAATAATATATTTCTTCTTCTGCACTTTGGTTAAAGTGTTCCTTTCCAAAGATTTGTGAAAAAGATGTATAGTTTTTAATACCGTTTTCAATTCCATACTTAAGTGTGAACCATCCTCAAAGGGAGGATGCTCAAATAATATAAATAGCAATATAAAAAAAAGGGACAACAACAGAAGTGAGTGCTATGGAGTTCAAGGCTTTGAATGTTTTACCCAAAACATTCCAATACCGAAGCTCGCAACTCAAACCTGTTGCTTGGTTATTCAAAAGGGGCCGTCTACCTCTAGAAAGCAGTAAGAGACTGCAAACTGCCTATCAGTTCACAATAACTTAATAGAAATATATGAGATCTAATACCTAGGGTATGGAGAGGCATATATAGTAAAAATTAGTATAAGTCATGATAAGTTGATATTTATTTGCAATTGCAATATTAGATATTTAACAGTTCTATTCAACGTTAACATAGTTGTAGTGAAGATGTATATAAAAAATATAAATTAAATTCATATACCACAACGAATTGTAGCCAAAGTTAAAGAGTCTGAGGTGAAACATATATCAGATTAATTAAACGTTAACATAAAATATCGATAAAAGGTATAAATGTAAATTAGACTCATTAAAAGTTATAAACATAGCCAGACGGCATTACAACAAGAAAATTTAGTTAAACGTAGTTAATTCTAAGTCCACTTGATAGGGCACCTTTCTTATGTGCAAATAATAACGACAAGATAATATGTATTCAATTATTAAATATTCGTCCATGAGAACTAGCATGTTGCAAAACAACAACAAGAAATATAAATTCAAATATTAAATATTTGCCCATCAGAACTGGCATGTTGTAAAACAACAATAAAAATCTAAATTCAAATATTAAATATCTGCCCATCAGAACTGGCATGTTGCAAAACAATAAAAAATCTAAATTCAAATATTAGATATCTGCCCATCAGAACTGGCATTTTGCAAAACAACAATAAAAAATCTAAATTCAAATATTAAATATCTGCCCATCAGAACTGGGATTTTGCAAAACAACAATAAAAAATCTAAATTCAAATATTTTATAGTTCACGTGAACATTATTTAAATATAGCTATTCATGGAAACGATACCCATTAAACATACTTATCGATACAATCGATTAATTATAACTCAACTGGCGATAAGACGCCATCACCTAGCAACGAAGCGACATCTAAAGAACAATAAAGTAATTTTCTAACAGTCTGATTTAATTCTAAATTATTTTGATCTTAGGAAAATAGGTCGAAAAGAAATTTTGGTAACGTATTAAAAAAAAAAAAGTTAAATTTGCCTAGAGTGAATTTTGACCTTACATTTTTAAGTAGAAGAAAGCCGGAGCTTATTCTACCTCAGTTACGACTTAGGGCCAGTTTCATAGTCAAATTTAGTACGCCTCAAGTGCGGCGCTACACTAAGTACATGACGACACCTACCTCAACTCTAATGGAATGGGCCAGTTTCCTATGCGAGAACGGCCCATTCCATTCCGGTCTAGGTAGGTGTCGTCATGTACTTAGTGTAGCGCCGCACTTGAGGCGTACTAAATCTGACTATGATACTGGGCCTTAGGCCCAATTGTAAATTCTGTTGGCACAGACGCCAGTATATATACCATAAAGCACAGAAGAGGGAGAGATGGGAAAATTAAGGGAGGTCACATTCTAGATCACCAAGGAATACATAGATAGCGCATGCCAACACAGCTCCAGGAAGGTCCGTGGCCGTTCGGGAACATTATCGAAGGGGATATCTTCACTGCGCATGTCAAATCAACTCAAGATGTTCGTTGCACTCACGTCACATTTTACCCTGCCAGTGTTCTATTTTCCCGGTACCGAGAAGGTGTGTCCGACGGTTTTGTGTCGTTCTTCCACGCAGCCCCAGTCATCAAGCAAACGGGGTAAGATCGTTTATTTTTGTTGTTTAGTGTCTTTCGTAAACCATCCGATGCTACAAGTTATACAGAATTTTCAATTCTAAACCTGAGTGATTTGAGTGAAAAAGTATCAAAATATTTGACTTTATTTTTTTTTAAATAAGCCCAGCTCAAAGTATTCAAGCATCTAAATTTTGAGGTGTTGTTAGATTATTCATCTTTCTATTAATCTTCCTTATCATATTTTGTTTCAATATGGTGTGCTTTAAATAACCTGATATAACCTGTGATCATTTTTAATATTATTTAGAACCTCGTCTTATTATCCGTTCGGGCTATACGCTTATGTACTAATTACGCTAATGATTTTAGGGATTAAAGAGGCTATATTGATAGGAAGTGTACCCACATTTGCGTAGATGTAGGGGGGCTAACCATTTTGGAAAAACCACCCTTAGTACAACCGAGCACGATTTGAATCTCAATCATCCCATCATCGGCAGTCTAGTCTACTACGAGAGTAGCGCGTTAGCTCATGTGGCCAGCGAAGCTGATAAAAAATATTTTATTGAAAGATTATATTTGGTTTTAGGATTTGTTTCAAACACCTCTTCTCAGTATTCGTTTGGGCTATACGATGCAGTATATAAATTAAGATAAAGTTTTAGAGGTGGGGAAGGTAAAATTTAAAAGAAATATATACTCTAATTTGTGTGTAGGGAAAGTGGAAAACCATTTAGTAAAAATCACTACAAGTGCACCCAATCAGGATTCAAACCCCTGTCTCCCCAGCACCGTCAAATCATAATAAATGCGCTTGACACCTATACCTCATACCCACAAGCGCGGATACCATAAGAATCAAACCTCGGACCTTCGCCTTTGTGTGTGGATGCCTCAGCCAATTTATTCATAATTGTCTTGTGACCTTGAATACCCAAAGTGATACGGAGAGCAAGTCATTTCCTGGAGTATTATAATAAAGAATACTTTGTTTTAAGTTTTAGTGTAAGCAAAAAGTATATTTCTATAGATTCTTGAAAATGAATGAACATTAAATTTACGTACCTTTCTCTTTTATTATTTTCAACAGTCATTTTAATCATTACATGGACGTCACAATCTATACTTACTATTCTCGATGCTCAACGAAAAGCCAATAATAAAATGTGTATCAAATATGGTTCTCTTAATATGTTTAAAAAAACACTTCATGGTGTGAGCCCACAGGCGAACTATACTTACAGAGTGGGCGCCGTCGTTAGAGATGTTAGTGCCAACATTTGTGTATAGAGGGTGTCATGTGGTCAGCACAATGATCTTTCCAGCCATTAATCTCAGTTTTCTAGAGTGGAACTGTTACTTCTTTGTTCAAGTTTCTCCTAATTTGTCCTCATGAGGCTGGGTTTGGCCTTGTTCCATATCCTATGCTTCACAGGAAAATTCTGGAATCCTCCCTCATACTTTCACCATCGTTTCATCTCATTGGAATATGGAAAGAGCCTCCACGGAAAGGGTGTACGATCAGTACATTTGGAGGGTACATTAGTACTGACTAATCGTTCCACTACTGGGCTACGAATAATGTAGACCAGACACGCAATATTAATATATTATCCTGTCTACAAAACAAAAGTAAAACGAAATAATTTGGTTCAAAAAAAAGTTGTATGAAAGTTATTTTAATTCGACGCATATTTTATATTTATAGTTAAAATTATTTTGGGTACTTTACGCACTTTTTGGCTGTTGTTGCTGAACTTATCAATGAGCTCTCGTTTCTCAGTGGTTATTTTTAAATACAGGGTGGGGCGTAAACAATTAGACGATGTATGTTGAGGAAAGGGATGGACAACGGGCTGAGGTTTTCCTGGCATTCGGTAGAGCTCACCTGAGTGAAAAAATGTAGAATATAGTTTGCTTTTATTTATCTAGTGAATATTTACTTACCAATTAAAATGTTAATTTTCAAGTTACTAATCGTATAACTGTTTCGGCCCCACCCTGTATAATGTTCCCGAGATGGCGAAGGACGTGGTTTAATACCAGACCTCAACAGATCCATCTTACTCCGGTATGAAACAATACAACTCTAAGTGCTCATTTAATTACGGATTGTTTTGTTTTCAAAATTACCTGTGATACAGTAGCAAGCCACCGGTTGTGCTACCTTATATTCTATAATATCTCACAAATTGGGAAGTAGGATATACGTTGTTGCCGTTGTCCATCTGGGCTGGTGCTGTGACGTCAGAGATGTGGCACGCTCCATTACGTCACCTCAATCTGCTCTCCATTACGCGTGATGATTTACGCCGCATTACTCCCTATTCTTTAACTTCTGCTTCACCCTACTCAAACTCACCCCACTTTTTTTTTTTGGTCAGTGTGCTTCAGTCGTGCGATTGTAAAACGTGCTATGTCCAAACTGGACAATGTGTCGATTACAAGGGTTTTTTAAATTTTGTATTTCTTTACTTTCCATTGTTGTATCTGAAATAAACGCATACATGCATCTTTAAATAATGGTAGTTATTTTTACGGTATTTTGTGATTTAAGATAGTAAAACGGCAATTTGTAGTTGACAGTTTTTCTATTCTCTCTCAAATTTTGTTTCTATTCACATTCATTCATTGTTTAACTATTATAGAAAATATAAATTTTAAGTTAATAATAGCAATGAGTATTAGGGGAATTCACATTTATTTAAGTGGTATTTGGATAGTTTGGTTACTAAGTTTGTCTTGATTAAGCCCCTAGTCAACATCATAATACGCCTTTAAAAAATCAAGATTTTTAAACATTTATTTCGAATCTCGAATCTAATTTTTTTCACAATAATTTAAGATTCGATCAATACGAATGCGGGCCAGGATTTAGATTCTGGAGTTTTATACCAGAAAATGTATTAACATTAATTGTTTGAAGAGGATTTTAATGCCAAAACATGAACACCATACTCAAAATGAACAAACCCTTAAGCCTCTTCACTTCTAGTATTTGTCCTCATACTATTAAGGTAAATAGGAGTAGTTTTAGCATTAACTTATTGTTTTTTATTCTCATACTACAATAACAAAATGTAACATGTGAAATAATAGACCTTACCCGTGGATATTTTAATAACTTTCTCGTAATTTTTAAGTGTAAATATTATTCAAATAAAAGCACATGGAGCTTGTAAAGTTTGCCAAAAAAGTCATATTTATTTCCATAAGTAACGTTTATTTTATAGAAACAAACATGGCACCTGAATGTTCTACGAAAATAATAAGACATGGAAATATATAAATAAACAATGGGAAGTAATATATTGGACACTTACCTGTGTGGGTTAATTTATCCTTTCAATTTTCGTCGTTTTTTTTTATAAACGGTCGCGTATGGAGGCCATTATCTTTCTTGTGTTGAAGCTGGCGTTCCTAGTAGCAAGTAGGAGAACTAGCGTGGTGAAAAAGAAGATATAAAGCAGACAAGAGAGAGGGAGATTTGTTGACATTTAAAAACACCATGATCTGTCAATTTAACCCAAAAAAGTTAATATTTTCTTTCAATTCTATTATATTTGCAAACGGTTTTAGCTTTTCCCTTATTATTTATTACATCTCATTTCAATATCATCAGTTTATATTCATATTGTATTTTTTTTTTGTAAACGCTCACATCTTCAACTCCAGTAAAGAACGATTTTTAATTGTCCCCGGCAGAAGTGAGCTGGCCTAATTCGAATTTTGATCTAGTTTTTTTTTTTACGTTTTATAAATCTACATTTTATGAACTTTGCAACTTGAGTAAATATTACTAAAATGGCATTAAAGTAAAAAGTTAACCGCTGGGTCCCAACTAGGACTGGAAATTTTTGTGAGGAGACTTCTCAAATTATACTGTATTAAGAAGAATTTAATTTGTCAATAATCTCCAAAGAATTTGTTTCTAACAGAAAAAATCTCAATGTGTGAAATGTTTCTATTTTTAACTGAGATGTATCCCTCCCCATTTCAAGCCATCCAATAACAAATATTAGTCAGAAATATTCTACAAAAACCGAACTTTCATCATGTAAGCAATTTTTCTACATAATGATATTAACAAGATTATATTTTCTAACTATTTAACTTTTGCTCAACTTTTATTGTCATGATTTTATACAGTGTTGAACTCATAATAATTTGTTCTTAATGTTTCAATAATAATTCTTTTCTATTTCATGATTTAAAATTTAAAAATTAGGAGCATGATAAATTACGGTTTACTTGAAAACAAAATTTATTTATTTATTTATTTGCATTTAAAATATTTTTAAATCAGTTTCTCTTAACACTCTTCCCAGTTTTAAAATTTAATATAATATTTTTTTAAGATATCCATATTTTAACATTTCGAGTATATTTATTTTACCTTAAAACTGTAGTTATCTGGGCTCCACAGGCAGGTAATGTTGTTTAACCTAAGATTACATGAAAGATCCGAAAAGCAATACTATATAAAATATTATTTTTATTTATTTAATGTCTATCCTCATACATGTACTGTACCTGAATAATATTAAGTGTCTATATATGTGTTTTTCCCTAAGTATTGTTGCTGTCCAACTACCGGTGTCATGTTAAAATTAAAAAATAAAACAAATCCTAATCCAAATGATCAGTTGGGGTTAGAAAGAGAGTTGGGGGAAGGGGGCTACGAAATAAAACTTGTACTGACTAAGAGTATAGTTTTTTTTAACGGTCATGTGTCAAGTTGCTATGGCAACCAGATAAGCTCACTGAGGTAGTCCTGAAAGTGTAAGAGTTTCGTGCATCTGTACAATAAGTTTGTTTTAATTACCCTCACACCTTTTTTTCGTGAGTTGAGCTAATATTAAATTATATTTATTTAGAAAACCTGAAAGCGTTTAGTTATATTATAGTTTGGTACTGTATGTAAACTATATATTAATATCCCACAAAAATTCATAAAAATTAAAACTACCGTATTGGAAAAATATTTAGGCAGGTAGAACAAAATAATTCCAAAAATTTCTTATATATAAATTCAGTTCATTGTTCTCCAATTTATATAAATCTGGAGGGCACCCACACACCTCCTTTGGCTGCGCCCCTGATGCTAGCATTTAATAAATATTAGCTGAGCAATGGGAAACCACTGGATTCATGCGAGACACATTGGACTTTGACACATTCAAAAGTGAACAGTTGAGCATATTATTGTAACCAGTCGAAATTGAATCAATTTAGCTCAATGATGGCATATCTCAAATTCAATTATACGACATAATCAACAAGAGATGTAAATTTTGCAGTGACAAGCCTCAAAATTTAGCAAAGCACTGCGATGAATAGATTCGTGATGTACATTTCAATTAAGTTCAATCATTTAGATCAGTCGATATATTAGAAACAAGAGAAAATATTCAAGACTAGCAGAAGTACCAGGCGTTGCCAGAGGTAATCACGCAATGTATTGCATGGTTACCCCTGGCTTTGCTTCAAACAGACAGGGAAAAAGCTATTCATTTTATTTCTTCCAACTCAGTTTTTAATTGATTTAAACAAATCAAATCCAAATTTTAAAATTCCTTTTTCAATTTGCACATGTACGTGCACAGGGGCTACTAAATTTGAAATTTCAGAACACTGCTTGCAATAGATATCAGGCAATGCTCATGAAAGACAAATAGACATACAAACTCTAAATTCTATTAATGTAGATTTTATTAACAACAAACAAATAATGTATTAGGGAATCTGAATTATAACCAATAAAAATGATTTAGTTGACGCGTTAAATGTATTTTAAAAAAGTTATCTAAACTACTACTACTACTTATTATTATTATTATTATTATTATTATTATTATTATTATTATTATTATTATTATTAGCACCGCGTCTTACTACCCATTCGGGTTATACGCACTTACGCTAATGTGTAATGGTAGGGTGATTAAGAACTGAAATGGAGGACCTACAGTTTAACGTGGAATCCGAACCATGGTGGAGGCCTGGCATTCCCCACATTCACAATATGTCTTGTCAGAGGCGAAGGAAGAGTTTGGTAATCAGATAAATCTGTGCCGGGACCGAGGATTGAACCCCTAACACCAGCATAGAAGTCCGACACCTTACCCCTAGACCGCCAGGTCACCTCTAAACTACTTAAAAGAGAAAATCTTAAACGTTCGAGCAATCTCTTTGTGTTAGTATGCTTCTTTTGAAATATTTAAATTAATTAGCGTTTGATTTCCAAAACAAAATATAGTTGCGGTGGAGTTTTATTAGCAGGGACTTTTAATTAGCGAGTTATGCTCTACGGCTAAACTATCCAGCAATCTTCCTATGAGGAGGGTTATTATTCAATCATAGATTAAGGTAGAATATGTAATTGGTCGATTGAATGCATCAAATACTTACTATTATTAATTCGTAGTATGTATATCTCAATTATAGAGCATTGAAGTTCTAAATAAAGGACACAAGGATCGATTCTCATGTCAAGGCGTAATTTTTCAACTATTATAATGATAGGCTAAATTTGTACACCAGTTTTATCGGTAACCTGGAGGTCAAGACTCGAATCCCGAGTGGGTGTACTTAGTGTGGTTATTACTAAATTGTTTCCCACTCTCCTTCCAAGAGTATGAGGGTACATTTTTACCTTAAATAAATATTTCCTTATTCATAGTCCTAACCTATAATAGTGTAAATAGATTAGTATAGTGCAGACAGGAACCGACACCTTAGCTCAGTCGGTAGAATGTTTGTCTACTAAACTAGGGGTACCGGTTTCGATTCCCGACTTGGCTGAAAAATTGATTCCTGATAAAATTGAGAGTCTACCCTTTAACAGTGATGAATTAATAACTGGAGACTGGATGTTGTACCTGTCCTAGTCTTAAGTTAGATTAATATGTGAAGCTACGACAGACCTAGCAAGCCGTTAGTGGAAAATATATGGTTAGAAAATCTAATGGATGGATGGATATAAAAAGTACCGACAGGTGGTCGCTAAGACACTGTGTAAAAAAATATAATCAAAAATAACACCTAAACATTTTGTCAAGTTTTGAGAGCAAGGCCGTAAACCAGGTTAAAATTTCATGTGGGAATTCGAACACATAAAAATTACATAAATATTATAATTGTGGCGACAAATTATATACTAGTATTTTCTTGTTTTGTTTAAACCGTAAAAAGGCCGTTTTATTTTGTTGGTCAACTTTTGGAGGTGGGGGGTTGAACCCCCTTTAAATCCTCCCTGACTAAGGCCTTGTTTGAGAGCCAAGCTTAATTGAAACCATAAATAAATACAATTATTTTAAACCTCGGCTCAAAAAATAACTAGAGAAAGATCAAACATTTCAACTCAAAGTGTCCTTTTGGGTGTTTAATCATGAATTTTCCGACACACATAGAGTTCTGTACTGCGGGTACATTGTCAAGCTTGCGGTTCGTCCCATGATTATGTGCGGCCCACTGACCTTTTAATGGACCAACGAACAATGTGGCCAGATTATACTTTCTACTTTTTTATAAAGCTTGTTTTGAGATGACATTTGGAAATTGGTCATCATTCGGGGAAATCTAGCAATTGTAATTGTTGTACCCAATCGTTACTTTTAACTCACCAGAGATCGATTTCCAAATATGGTTGGATTTGAAAACTAAATATGTGCAGAGTTTGGCATCATAAGTGTGTCAACATTAGTTTTTTTTCTTATGAAAAGGAACAAACACCCGAGAGATCACGACCTATGAACACACTTTTGTCATCAATTATGAACGTGACTTTAACACGATATTTAAATATTCTTTAAATTGAAAAACGATACCTTGACACGCGAGTCAAACCCGAGACCAATTCTCTAACCAATGACCTATCCAGGAGTCGTCCCGTGCTCGAGGTCATTCTTAACTTATATTTAAAGGCGGAGTCTGTGATGGACGTGGGGAAATCGTCAGCTAAATATATCATTGTACTGCATTTGGCAGCATAAAGCCTTACCGAGTCGAAGGTGACTGCGTTATCTGACAGCGCGTGATCTTAATTGATAACTCATATTTTATATTTTACAATTTCCCCACGTCCATCACAGACTTTTCCTTTACACATGAGTGCCGAATTACCTTGAGCATGGAACAATTCCTGGATAGCTTAGTGGTTGGAGTGTTGGCGTTCTAGGCCAAAGGTCCCAGGTTCGAGTCCGGGTGTAATTTATCATTTCAAAGAACATGATATTTAGGTACGGCTATAGCTTTAACTAACAAATATAATAGCGTGGATATTTAATCCATCCCAATATTTAATGCCTATTCAATTACACGCTTACCGAAGGAAAAAGTTTATTATTATTTTTAATTAGACAGGTGGAATGGAATAGGACGCGAGAAAAGAGCAGTGTTTTTGTGTTTTTATGGTGAAACTTTTTTTTTGCAAAATAAATAAAATATTTATCCAGTACAAGCATAAAATATAATTTTCTTCAGATGTTGATATAAACAGTTGTTGAACATCTGTCATGAGCATAGTAGCATTTGTGCTGTGCACCCTTTTTTAAAAAAAAATATAATAGAGGAATGCACTTATGTTTTAATTGTGCGGCGAATACGGGCCGAACTTTCAACTTCCTGCTGGACTACGTGGACCATACTGAGTTGTTGTGATTTGGTACCGAGATCGGGCAGCATAGACATTTGCATTGCGATGTCGTCCATTACGCTGACGGAAAAGGCGGGGGGGAGGAGGGGGGTATGGGTTGAGTGTTTTGCAAGATCGACAGAAGGTGACACTGACGTTGATAACTTCAGAACTATTTTCTTTAACATTATTAATTTACGCATTAATTTTCCTTTGTTTTCATTATTAGTGATCTAAATTAATTTCTCTTTGGTTTTTATATGTTTAATAGTTATTGTTTCTTTTTATGTGAGAACTAGGTTTAAAAAAAAACATTAACGTTTTGCCACCTTTTGGCGGTGCGATACAATGTGTGTGGAGCTTTTTTTTTAGAGAAGACGCGTAAGAAGAGGTTTTATGGAGTTTTTGAGTTGGTCATCGGTTCCTCTTCTAATCTTCCATTTTCGTGGATGGAATGCAGATTTTCGTACTCTGCGTGAACACTAACCTAGTGACAGAGAGTAAGGGTTTCATATAATCATTTTATTTGGTGGTAAAATGAACTCGGTGAGTTTAATTGTTCTATGTTCTTTAACCTCATCTTTCGGCCTGCATGTCTTGGGGAAAACGGTGGCGGAAGGTTTATGTTTTGAGTATCTCTCCTATTGTAATATAGTTACTTGTAGAGCACCTGTAATGCTACTGGGGTGGGAATGGGAACGTCTTACTTACAATACATTTCCTTGGTGTATTATTTTAATGTTAAGGATAAGGAGCATTATTGCATTTGTTGGTTTTATCGCAGTTCTTTAAGTCATCATCATCATGAATTGTTATTGGGAATTTTCATTTATGCTATTAATGTTTGTGTGTTTTTTTATCTTAATTCTTATATGTGAACGGTTGTTATTGGGAATTTTCATTTATACTATTAAGAGTATAATATCTGGAATCCGTGATGGTCAATAATTATAATCATTAAAGGCTATCCTTATTTTTAGAGTTATTATATTTCACTGGATAAATTAAGAGAAAAAGTTGTCATTAAATTCCAGAACACACTTAACATATTATATTCAAGAAATTTGGAAGTCACCATGTGAAAAAGATTAAATTATATGTTTGTACTGGAGCAATATTTTATTTATTTTGGGCAAAAAAAAGTTTTTAAAACTGCAAAAACACTGTCCTATTCTCGCGACCCCTTCTATACCACCTTAAGTCTTAGCATTTGATTTTTGTTGTTGTAATAATAAGCATGTTAAAAATGAGTTTTTTTTAAAAATTATGATGTCCCCCTGGCGGATGGGGTTTAGAATAGTCCCGTAGTAACCCTTGCTTGTTGTAAGAGGTGACTTAAAGGGGAGGCTTTTGTGCTGGACGTACCTCATGCAGTTCAAATCTATCATATATATTTCCTTTCACCTCCTTTTCTTCTTCCTTCCCTGTTTCTATTTTTTCCTTCTTCTCCCTTCTCGTTTTCTTTCCTTACCTCTTTCTTCACTTCACCTGCCATTCATCCTACACGAAAGCTCTTGGCTCCTCCGTTGACGACCTTGGCTACTAACCTGGCTCTTTTCGGACAATTACTGGATACCTCTGCAATTGAGCTCCTGAATGAAAGTGCGCCGGTTGTAATATCTTAGTAGAAGGGCCTCAGGGATGACAATAACCGGGTACCATACTTTAAGAAAAGATCGTTTGCGTTCATGAGGGCCCGGACGTAAAATTGAAACTTTCCTACACCCACTTGCTACGATGACCTCTCCCCTGGCGATGACCCATGCGAAGGTTGTCATGTCTGGCGTCGTATGTGGCTCCCCGTCTGGAGAGTTAACAGGACCTCATGTGGTAGTACCAACTTGGATTAGCCTGGTCTACGATCTAAGTATTCGGCAGGTTCTTCTCATAAAAAGGCATAGCCTCCATTGTCCCATCTGACACCTTTATGTCCGCTGGCAGCGTACTGCCAACATCTGCTGGCAACTCTATGCCCGGCCCCTCACAAGGCCGTAATATGGATAAGCGGTGGAAACGGGTAAGGCCGTACAGTCCTGTTATCGTAGAAATTCAGGAAGTGGTGAGGACACAGCCCCACTTCCTGCTGATAGCTCGAGTTGATGACAATGAAATTATTAAGCGCGTCAGCCCATTTATCCTCGAAAGAACGTTTCAATAAGGAATTTGCGTGATGGGACTCTACTGATTGAGACGGCGAGTGACATCCAGTTAACCAACATAATGGTTATTTACTGAAATACCATCGAGTAATACAACTAATGGACCGGTGAAGGTGGAGCCACACGGGTTCCTGAATGTCTGCAAGGGAGTGGTCACTTGCTTTTACATCGACTGGGTGGGCATTGAATAAATCTGTGACGATCTTTCCCCTCAGCATGTCACCGAAGTGTATCGTATCATAACGAAAAAGAATGGTCAAGAGAAATAGAGATACATATGTCCTCACTTTAGCGGCTCCATCCTTCCAAAGGAGGTTTGAGCAGGCTTCCATGTGATCAGATCCCGGCCCTATATCCCCAATCCTCGGCGTTGTTTTCAATGCCAGGAATGCGGGCATACGAATCTGAAATGCCGTTGGAAGATAACCTGTGTGGATTGCGGATATGAGAATCACAATAAACCGTGTGAGTCTCCTAAGTTCTACATCAAATGCAGGTCCACAGTCTGCTTGGTCTCTGACCTGTCCAAAATGGAAGGCGGATAAAAAAATGTCCTGGAGATTCAATGTGAAAAGAAGATCTCTTTTGCCCAGGCACGCAAGGAATATGTATCCAGTCAAGATCCGGTTTTTCAGACATCTTATAGCCAAATTGTAAGCTAGTTAATACGAGTAGATTGCCCCAGCTGCCACTGCGCAGTTAATCTTGCAAAAACTTCTACACTACTTGTGCCACTCGTCTCTACTCGAGACATGCAAAGTCAACCAAAACCAACTAAGGTGGCTCCAAAATTGGTACAGGAAACGACACCTACAATAAAGTCGTCTCCACCACCTGTACCCCTGAGATCTCCTCGGGAAACACCCCTGAGCCCTCCTAGGGGTAATAAATTACGTGTGACCGTTGTTGAACCGCTCAATCTCACTTCTGGGACTCCGAAAGTTGAGATGAGTGGCGGAACAGGAGCGGCCACAAAGTTGAGTCCCACTGGTGCCTTGAAGAAGGACAAGTTAAAAACCACCGAGAAAAGTACTTTAGAAAAGCTTCGAGTGCCTTAACAAAGCCTTCACGCAAGGATACACCAACCCAGTCTCTCCAGACTAATTCAAAGCTTCTCCTGAAGCGGTAGGTCCAGAAGAGACTGAGAAAGACAAGAAGACCTAAAATGGTTTTCAATAAATTTTTATTCCTAATAGATAGTGTCATGGATTGCGATGATAAATAAATGTATATATTAATAAATAATGTCACTACTACAATGGAATTGTAGGGGTTTCTATGCTCGTATAGAGTAAATTAAACTACGAATTTTTTCCCTGCATCCTACCATCTTGTGTTTGCAGGAGACCCACTTCCACCGTACTGATAACCCGATGCGTCATGGGTATGATGTATATCGTACCAACAAGTCATTCTATGATCGGGCTAGTGGAGGTGTGACAACACTCGTAAGAAGTAATATATATCATAAACATATTAATATCATGTCCGATCTCCAAGTAATTGCTGTCCGAATCTCCCTTTCTATGGAAGTGACCGTGTGCTGCATCTACCTCCCACCAAGTGAACGTGTTTCAAAGAGGAGCCTAGATGCCCTCTTTATACAACTTCCCGCACCCTATATCATCTTGGGGGGTTTTAACGATCTTAACCTGGTATGGGAATCTAATTGTATGGATGCTCGTGGGAGGATGGTAGATTATATTCTTGTTTCGGGTGACCTGGTGTTACCAAACACTAGAACCCAGATACACTTTTCCACCTTCAATGATGTATCCTCTGCCATCGACCTAACTTTATGTAGCCCCGGGATCGCCGCTCACTTCCTTTGGAAGGTTCACTTCAACCTATGTGGCTGCAATAATTTTCCCATTCTACATTCAGCACTGCAAGATCATCCCAGTAAAGCATGGGTACCCATTGGCTGCTTAATCGTGATGACTGGGATAAATTTCGCGAGCTCACCGTATTTGATGAATCCCATTCTCCTGTCGTCAATGTTAAGGCTGGGCATTTTACTTCGATGGTAATCGCGGCGGCGAGGGCTACCATCCCTAAGTCCTCACCAAATCCGTGCAACCGTCCTGTTCCCTGTTGGAACGAGCAGTGTTGGTTTGCTATTTATGGCCAGTGAAGAGCCTTACGTCTGTTTCATCGACGTCCTACTTTGGATAATCTGAATTAGCAAAATTTCCATTAATAATATACGTACCCTCATGTCTAACGATTTGCTTGCCTCAACTCCTGTGGAGGTTGTCAATGTATTGGGATCGATGTTCGCCACTATTTATAGCACTGCGAGCTACTCTTAACAAGTTCACAGTGCATAAGTGGAGCATCGGGCGCCATACTATTGATTTTGGTCAAAATTGGGGAAGGATTATAACTCCCCCTTTACTAAAGAGGAACTGACCTATGCCCTGTCCCAGGTGGACAGCCCAACTTCCGGCCCTGATGATATTCATTACGAAATATTGCGCCAACTGCCCCCTGCCGGACGGGCGTTCCTCTTAGATCTCTACAATTGTGTTTGGGAATCTTCTCAATTCCCAACACTGTGGAGGCAAGCAACCGTTATCCCAATATATAAACGTGGCAAGGATAAATTAGAGCCAACTAGCTATATACCTATAGCCTTAACTAGCTGTGTATGCAAAATAGTAGAGAAAATTATTAATAAAAGGTTTATATTGTATTCCCGCAATCAACAATCTGATATGCAATGTGGTTTCCACCGTAACAAAGCCACGGTGGATCATTTTGTTCACCTTGAGACAGCATCTCGTTACGCTTTCCTCCACAAAAAGCACCTCTTGGATGTTATTTTTTATTTGGAAAAGGCGTATGACACCAATTGGTGGTACAGCATTTTATAGAACCTTGGGGGTTTTGGGGGAACCTCCCGGTTTTTATTGATTATTTTATGTTAAATATACACTTTCGGGTAAGGTTAAGCAACATCTTATCCCATGATTTTTATCCAAGAAAATGGGGTGCCTCAGGGCAGTACTCTGAGTTGTACATTGTTCTATATCGCAATAAATGGAATTGTGGACAAAATGCACTTACCTGTCTATTCATGCCTTTTCGTGGATGACTACGCAATTTATTGCATTTCATCGAGTCTCCACAGGGCTGAACGGCAGATACAGCTCGCTGTTAATAATCTTTGGTCGTGGGCATCGCGTAAAAGCTTTAGCTTCTCTGCAACCAAGACAACGATTGTCCACAATGATAGCTTACGAGGAATACAGCCCCACCCCCAATATTTTAATGAAACACGTTATTTTACCAGTCTCAAAGACCATAAGTTTCCTGGGACTTTTATTTGATTTTAAATTAACTTGGATTCCCCACATCAAAGATCTGAAAGCTACATGTGTAAAAGCACTCAATTTTCTTAAAGTAGTTAGCGGTTGATATTGGGGTGCTGAAATGGAAACTTTGATGTGTCTTTATAGGGGCTTGGTGACATCAAACTTGATTACGGCAGTTTTGTTTATGGCTCAGCGAGACTTTTGACAACAAATATGCTAGATAGTGTCCACCATTCTGGCTTACGACTGGCTACTGGTGCTTTTCATACCAGTCCAGTCGTCACCATCTGTGCTGACGCTGGTGAGCCTCCGCTTCCTTATCGGCGGTCCTATCTTCTGGCATTTTACGTGTCAAAACTACAATGCATATCGAAGCATGTTTCCTACCGTCTTGTGTTCCATCCATCCAACCCTGTCCTGTATGAAACCAAATGGCGTAGTACAAAGCCAGTTGGGATCCAGATGCTATCGGTTTTCGACACGTGTGGGATAATACAGCCAAAGGCTATCTCCAAATCTCCAGGTCAAGTGTATCCCTGGAAGATACGTCTGCCCCAATGGAACTTTGATCTTTTAAAGTTTCCTAAATCGACCACTACGCCTATTATATATGAGAGGACCTTTAACGAACTCCTCTACACTCGCTTTCAGGGATTTAAGCGAATCTACACTGATGGCTTTAAATTTGGAGCTTCCGTGGGATGTGCTTTTGTTGTGGAAGGATCCAATTTTAAATTCGGTTTAACTGAAGAAACCAGGGTTTTTACGCCTGAATTGTATGCCATGTTTTAATTCTTGTTATTTGTGTATCGTAACTATCCCCGTTCTGTTCTTGTCTACACGGATTCCATGAGTGCTCTGTTGGCACTGTCCACTCTATACTCCTGGAATCTCATCGTGCAAATGATACACAAGCAAATTTTAAAAATTGATTTATTAAACACCCGGCTCGACTTCTGCTGGATTCCTGATCACGCTGATCTTTCCGGAAATGAACTGGCGGACCAAGCAGCCAAGAGGCAGTCCATCCTCTTCCTGAGGCAAGTTTGGGTGTCATATTTTTAGATTTAAAGGGTTACGTTTGGCGTGGTGTCTTACGCACCCGGCACAAGCAGTGGGTTTCGACCCCAGCTCAGAACAAACTGCAGTCCATCAGGGGCGGTGTGTCACGGTAGCCCTCTTCTATATGAAAGTCTAGAAGAGAGGAGGTCATCGTGACAAGACTCCGCTTCGTATATACATTCTTAACTGGTGTTTTTTTTAATTAAGAGGGGATCCACCTCCAGTGTGTGAGCTTTGCGATGCTCCCCTTAGTGTTTACCACATTTTGGTGGAGTGTCGCAAGTATGCCCCTATTCGCCTGGCTCTTGATTTTAAAGGTGCCCTACGACTTTTATTGCATGATAGCTTTGATGGAGTTGTTTGTTTACTCCGTTTTATACGCCAGGTGAAGTTTTTAAATGCCATTTGATCCACTTTTATAAAGTGGCTCATTCGGTTTATGTTTCATAATGATAATTTTTTTAAACACTTTCATTGTACTTTAATATGTTGTTTTGTCTTTCTAATATTTTATATTTTAATATGTTTGTTTTGTTTTTCTAACATTTTATATTTTAATATGTTTGTTTTGTCTCTTTAACATTTTATCCATACTAATATTATAAAGAGGAAAGAATTGATTTTTTGTTTTTTTTGTTTGTAATGGGTAAACTCAAAAACTACTGGACCGATTTGAAAAATTCTTTCAACAATATAAAGCAACATTATCAGCGAGTAACATAGGCTATATTTTATTTTGAAAATTTAATTTATTCCTCATAAAAATGTCGATAGTTTTACACAAGGTATAATATAGCTATATTTATTGACATAATCTGGCTTAGAATTACGTTTCAGAGATAACGTTTCCATTTTAAATCGGGCACCATGGGGGGGGGGGCTTATATAAATCTTATACTACAGTGGGTCACAGGTAGTAGGGTGGGGGTGGGGGAGAGCGGGAGGGCAAGTGAGGGCCTTATATAAATCTTATAACACAGTGGGTCATAGGCAATGCCGTGCTGGATTGTCTAGTATTCTAATATGTTTGTTCTGTATTTTAATGTAGTGTATACACCTGTGGTTTTTCTAGCAGGTGTATCACTCAATTTGTATTTATAGTCCATTTGACCACTCGCATGGAGTGTTCGAATGGGTATCTCATATTGAGATTTATTTTTACAGTGTATATAAATTTTAATATACATGTGTATGTTTTTGTTTTATAATGTTCTTTCACCTGCCGATTCTGACAGGGGAATTGGTTATTAAATTTTCTCCCCTATGGGTATTTTACTATGTTTTTATATTGTTTAAGGCCCTAATGACCTCATTGTGTCGACGGGCCTATAAACCCTAATAATAATAATAATAATAATAATAATAATAATAATAATAATAATAATAATAATAACAATAATAAACAAAATTTAATTTTTTACATTGTGGCCTTTTCAGTATTTTACATTTTCAAATGTGCCCTTAGGATTAAACAAGTTTGATAGGCATGCTGAAGCGTATGAGCTGCATACTTATTAGTTTGTTGAAAAAATACTAAAACGATTGCCATACCCTAGTTATATATATATATATATATACATATATTTGAAATATTTATATATATATATATATATATATATATATATATATATATACATATATTTGAAATATTTAACGTGCACTTTACTAATCGACTGATATCAAAGTACGATAATGTCTATGAGCGAGAGAGAAAGACCCTACCAATTTTGCTAGCAAAGGTATTTTTCTTTTACATTCCACACTTGACATGGACCGACAGTTTTACTTCCCCTCTGAAGAAATTTGTGGTAAGATTCTTATCGCTCAAGAAAAATCTGTTGATCCTGGCTGAGTTTGAACCCACGATTTTCGGTTCCTGAGGAGAACCCTTTATCCCAAGACCACCGAGGTCAACTATAATAATATCTCATGGTCTAGTAAAGTCCTTTACACCCTTGGCCAGAAAAGATTCCTATAAAACAACGTTTTTATCTACGTATATCTAAGTACAAAATTAATTTTATTGTTTCTATTTTGAATAAATTTAGTTTTATAACAGTACTGTAATAATTCCCATGATTGGTATTTTTAAACGATTGTTTCTTTGAGTACTTCCCCTAGTCAAAGGTTTTTTGTTTATTTTTTTATTTTTTTAACTTCCCTCTCCAATTCCTTGTGTTGAAATATAACAATAGGTCAACTCCCTTTCCTGAAATTATGTCGAGCCAGCCTAAGGCTCTATTTTTTTCCCGATACCATTGTGTATAACATACTTGGTGTTTATATTAACAACTCATTTATCAGCTTTCAAATGCACAAACAAAAATAGAAAATCCCTCGACAAAACCAAACTATAGTAGGATTTTGACAGAAGGAACCTTTTGACAATTCAAACATATTGTTTGATGTCAACATTGATCATATCTTACTATTTTATTGGTGTTATTTTATGTAGACTGATACCGCTGCAGATAAGAATACTTGACGTATGAATACTTTAAAGATATCTAGTGACTTTTTTAGTCTCTAGATAAAGCTTTTCCTATAAAAATTAGATTGCGTATATCATTGTGTTGTAAGTGTGTCCTCAAAATTACTATACAGTAAATATTACTAACATAAACTCTCTTACCACCCACTTCTGTGGCCGAATGGTTTAAGGCGCTACTCTCATGTTAGACTAGACCACTGATGATGGGGAGAACGAGTTCGAATCTCAGTTGGGTGTATTGAGGGTGGTTCTTTCAAAATGGTTTTTGACTCTCCCTCCACGAAAATGCGGGTACCCTTCCTATAAATATAGTCTTCCTCATTCCTTAAACCACTAGTGTAATTAATAGGGCTATGATTTTGATGACCTAAAAATTTGTATAAAATTCCCTATTAAAAATGGATTTATGACAAAAAAAATTAAAAAATGCTTTTTAAAACAAAAAAATATTAATTTTCTTAACTAAAACAAGTAAACCAAAACGAAACCTTAAAACTTAATTTAACGTTCTGTTTCTGCGCCAAACTAAAAAAATTAATTTGTCAACAAAAAATATTTCATATAAAATAAAACAAGGAAAAGACATAAACATTCAACTTACATTTTCTGACAGCTTAATTTGACATGGCAGACTTAAGGGTTTTTATTTCAAAAGTCCAGAATTGCAATGCACAACAAAAATCATGTGCAGATTTTCGAAAGAGAATGGTTTTCTATTATTTGCTAACAATGTATTAAACATAGAGACTCTCCTTTCCACTTCTACTGACATCACAGGAGCATACTTGAAATAAACTATATCGCTTTGTTCAAAATCTTCTGAAATTTCACCAAGGGAAAAGTTTTCCCTGATAGCACATCTGCGATTAAGTACAGCATTTCATTTTCTAAATGTTCACAATTGATGAAAACTATTCACCAGGCCATCTTCTTCCATCGTGGGTGACCTGGTGGTCTAGGGGTAAGGTGTCAGACTTCTATCCTGGCGGCCGGGGTTCAATCCTCGGTCCCGGCACAGATTTATCTGATTACCAAACCCTTCCTTCACCTCTGACAAGACCTCTTGTGAATGTGGGGAATGCCAGGCCTCCACCGTGGTTCGGATTCCACGTTAAACTGTAGGTCCTCCATTTCATCTCACAATCACCCTACCCTTACACATTAGCGTAAGTGAGTATAACCCGAACGGGTAGTAAGACGCGGTGCTAATAATAATAATAATTCTTCCATCGTACCTACCACTAAGTTAAACTACATATCGTCTTAAAGAGTTAGTTGTATCATACATAGACACCCATATTTTCTTTCCTTCTACTTTGTCTCGTATCTTCTTCGTGGTATTTTCATAGCAATGGTTGACATAATTTTTTCTTAGTGTGGAGGATTTCAGCAAATACTTCCCAGTGTGCTTTTCTAAAAGTCACGCAATCTTAACTTTTCTCAAGGGAATATCAACACAAATGAAGGCTTCGCACAGTTATTTTGTAAAATGCAACCGTTCATCTAGCTGCACTCAACTTTTCAGCTGGTAAGTTTGGACATTAGTGGATCGTGGCAGCTGTACACCCACTTAGTTCAAGGACACATAAAAAGTCAAAATCTATTATAAGTTGAAAGTGGGAAATGTAAACGGTTATAATACTTTCTCCATGAGAAAGTAAGTCATCTGCCATGAGGTAATGTGTTGTGTACATCTAGTTGAATCAAAATCACTTGAAACTTTTTCACAATATTTAATAAATGATATATATATATAAAACCAGTAAATATTTTAAATTATCTTTTATTGGTTAACAGTTTAATGATTTGTTAATAAAACTTAAAAACTACTTGTTTATTAATTATTAATTATAATTAATAATATAATTAATTATTGTGACTTTCAAATACCTCTAACTATTCAAAATTCTACTAAAATTAGACCTGCATTGCTCTAAAAAGCATCACTCTCGTGTTAGGATGTATTACCAGGGACAACCAGATCAGGGTTCAAATCCCTGTCGGGTGTACTCAGAGTATTTTTACCTAAATAGTTACCCACTATCCCTCACAGCAAATTCTGATACATTTCTTCTAAAATTATATCCTACTCATCTTTGGCCATTATCTTGAATCAATGCATGAGTACAACCCGAACGTGTACGAAGACAAGGAAAAAATAAAATCTTCTAAAATACATTTTTGAATGTTTATTTTTGTAATCAATGAAAACTTATTTAAAATCCACTAGACCGTTTTAGAACCATCTCTTATAATTTTTATAACGTGCTCATAAATGATATCAAACTTTTACAGTTTTCGTGAACATATTATAAATAGACCTATGTTCTAGCAAGTGCACGTTAAAGTTATATTTGATTATTAATTATTACAATAAATACCATTTATAAAACAGGTGTGCGGATGGAGTTATTTGTTTACTCCGTTTTATACGCCAGGCGGATCTTTTTAATGCCATTTGAGTCACTTTTATAAAGTGGCTCTTTTGGATATTATCTCATATTGAGATCTTTTTAACAGTTTTATTACAATTTAACATGTTGTTTTGTCTTTTTAATGTATTATCATTTTAACATGTTGTGTCATTTTAACGTGTTATATTTTAATATGTTTGTTTTGTCTTTTTATTGGAGTGATACACTTGTGGTTTTTTTAGCAGGTGTATCACTTAATTTATACCAAGAGTCAATTTGAGCACTCCTATGGAGTGTCTCAGATGGTGAATGTTTTATCTCTTTCCCTTATGGGGATTTTATTATGTTTTTAATATATTTCAAGGCCCTAATGACCTAGATGTGTCGATGGGCCGTTAAACAATAATAATAATAATAATAATATAAAACAGGTACAGTGGTTTTTTTAAACGTGTAAACCCACCGTGATTGAATCTTTTCCGTGTTTCAGAAGTGTTGAGCTAGCGACTTAACTCGCGATGATGGATTGGAGCGTTGGCCTTTGGCGTGTCACCAGGTAATCGTCCGCGCGCCACCCAATAATGTTATCATTATCGGTGTTTAGGGAATTGCAGATCAAACACCATGGGAATGAGTTCAAACAAAAGGACACGCAAACACAAATGGGTCGGTGGGGCACGCTAGAGACATAAACGTATAATGAAGCTCTCCGTGTAACCGCGAAGTAAAATGGTAGTTGTATGAATAGTACACCTCACTCCCACTATATATTTTTTTTTAATTTAGGAAATTTTAACATAAAGGAATCTAGTGGACCTTATTATTATTAGGTGATATGCCTCACGAGAGGTCATTTCTTTTGTCATGAGCTTATACCGGCAATGCGCCCTGTAATCTGCCTCCTTCAGCTTAAGCTCCAGAATTTTCTTCTTTCCTTACAGTCATCCAATATTTGAACCCTCCTCATTCCTGATATACTCTTTCCTCAACTTTTCCTTTTATAACGTCGTACATAAGACAGTTCCTCCAAAGGATGTGTCCGATCCAGTTTACTTTTCACCGAAGAATCACATCCAAAGTGGTTCTCTTCTCACCCATTCTTCTTAGAACGTCTTCATTTGTCAACCTGTCTGTTCATCTGATCTTCTCAAGTCTTCTCCAGCACCATATTTCAAAGTTTGTGGGCCTACTCATTTTAAAGAGACCAGAGTATTGGGGGTTGAGTTTCTTGTGGAAGGTTTAGCCCGTGAAATAAATGAAAGAGATTTTAAAGTGTGGACACTTTATAGTTTTATTACTTTCTCTCAACTCCTCTGTAAGAGAGGTATTGTGATCATTAAAATAAAGTGAGTTCAATATTTTGATTAATGTGACCCCCTGAAGCAGAAAAAGTTGTTTTCACGATGGCGTCTGTCTGTCTGTATCTAGGCCTTGAGCCTGTGATGTCTCGGCATCTATTGTAATGACTTATATCATTTAGGATGTTCTCTAACTTGATCATGAATAATTGTGTTCACTAATTAATCGGTAAACAGATCTAGATAAAAGCTCGGCTCCATGATGACAATGTGTTGAAAGTAAAGATGATAGTGTAACACAGGTCTATGCAATGACGTGAGGTGGGGAAGGTAATCAACTAGCGGGCTTTATTGTCATATGTTAAACAGGTTAGCCAACATAATGTACTATTTACAACATGTTTTAAATATAAAAGAACACTAGTATATATTAAATGAAAAAAATACAAGTTAATAGGTCACAGAGCTTAAGCCATTCTGCCGATTGGACTAAAATTTGGTATCAAGGATTTTCATAAGGTTCCCTTGAACAGTTTTTGTAATTAAATCTAAGGTAGTTTGATGAAGGAAAATAAGAAGATAAAATCTTACTTTTTCGAAATTCGCTCTAAGGATTTTGATAAGATGTTTTATATAGACAAACAAAATG
>JBCFYV010002255.1:28278972-28285725 GCA_039000515.1 Timema cristinae
GCATAGGACAGATAAAAGTTAAATAATACAGCCAGGTCTTACCAAAGAGGATTTTTATGGGTTCAAACCCCTACCTTTTAATATAGAGTATTAATAGTAATAATAATACATTTTTTACTCCTATTTTAGTGATTAGGCTGGTAGATTATTGGGGTCTTATAAAATTCCTATCCCCTAAAACCTAAACTATGTTTAAAATAACTTTAAATTGCTTCAAGAGGGATTTAATGTTTACAAACATTTCTGGACATCTCACGTTCGGAGAGGTTCAAGACGAGTCACAGCAACTATACCCTCCTACCACCCCTTTTCCTTAACACCCAAAGAAAATTCCTAGTAAATCTCTGAGACCTACCTCCAGGAATTAGTTTGATTGTCAACATTATGCAACATATATGCACCATGGGCAACTTTTTTTTTAGCACCTCGTCTTACTACCTTTTCAGGCTATACGAATATGTACTGATTGTTTTAAATGAGTTAAGATGAGGAAGGTTAAATTTTAAGGAAGTTTACTCCCATTTGCATGGTGGAAAGTTGAAAAATTATTTTGAAGAAAACCCTTAGTACACCCGACCGGGGTTCGAGCCCTGGTCTCCACTGTCATCGGCAGTCCAGTCCAACACGAAAGTGATACCTCAAACCACGTGGCCACCGAAGCTGGTCATGGTGTAACACATGAGATAATGTAAGAGGTCAGGATAAGACTTCTATTACCTTTCGTGTTGGACTGCACTGCCGATGACAGGGACAGGAACTGACTAATCACACGTGAGAGATAAATACTCGTTAAGAACCCGTTCGAGAAGAATTTCAATCTGCACGTGGTGTTAGAATACGAGTGATTCGGAGCTTACTATAAGTGCAACCTAAACGCTATAAACACCACTTAACTTTATGTGCTTCTTAAAACAATACAGAAAACACGTTTTAAAGTAGCCCAATATTTAATCACCAACATACAGTGCAAGTCTAAAATATTTTTGGGGGTTGGGGGGGGGGTGGCTTTACAACCGACCAAAATATCCTTCCGCACCAACAAGAACAGATGGCGTTAGCTACCGGGCAGGTCTTGCGGAAAAATCAGACGTTTGAAAATATCAGTTTTCTCGAGAACGAGAGATTTTTTTATGTTAATATTTTCAACGCCCCTTCTAAGAAATGTATCAATGTTTATTAATTGTTACATTTTCTTATTTTTGTTATGAATCCAGCCGTTTTCTATTGAAAACTGTCAATTTTATCGATGTTTGATCACTGTTAAAACTATATAGAGGTGTATATATAGCTTCATCAACATGCTTCTATTCTTGAACAAAACCGTTTCCAAAAATAAAATTGCAAACAATCAAAATTCTTGAAGATAACCATTTGTTCCCATGACTCCACATTTCCACACCAAATGAAAAGGCCAATCGCCACAGTTTCAGTTTGATTTCTTTTTAATCAATACGAACACAAAGCCAGGCCACCACCGTGGTTCGGATTCCACGTTAAACTGTAGGTCCTTCATTTCATTTCACAATCACCCTACCATTACACATTAGCGTAAGTGCGTATAACCCGAACGGGTAGTAAGACGCGGTGCTAATAATAATTATAATAATAATACTACTACTATATAATAATAATAATAATAATAATACGACACAAACAAAAAACAACAACAAAAAAACACGCTTTTAATCTTGTTGGCTAGCACGAGTATATTTTATTCTTTCAACTTATTTAAAATATCTTTAAAATAAATTTAATTATAAAAATAACAGTTTGATAAATTTGTAATGATTCAAATAACTCTTTCTTTGTTTAAATTAAAGAAGCAAAGTGGGTCCTTTTCAAAGGTGGCCTTAGTTAAGAATTTAAAATGGCGACCTGGCAGAGAGTCAGTGTTCAGCTGATCACTCCAATACCCAACGTCAATAATATTATTTCGCTGGTGTATAAAAATAAATACATTTTATTTGAAACAAAAATATTGTTTACTTTTTTTTATAAAGTTTACAAAATAATAATTTGTTTTATAGTGATTGTTCTAATGATAAAAACGTGGAAATGTAATACATATAATTTATAGCTCTTTGCAATATTGTATCTCATGTTTCCACAATGGCGTAAATGAAAATATTTAACTATATTGAGTTATGAATCCTTTAAAATAACAATTAAAAGACACATTATTAAGTAATCCTTAAGAATATAATATTATAAGGTTTATACATTTTTAGATGAAATTATACATAGTAAAGAAAATAAAACATACTTCTATAATGACAAATTTTAGTAACTTACAATCGATGTTAATGAAATTTACTGTTATTTCTATAAAAAAATGTTTTTTTACAAAATGATGTAGCTTATAGGATAGGGTCGTAGTGGTAATCGTTCAAGGTAAGACACCTTTAAAGTAAACAAAGTGAATATAATCGAATCAGTTGTGTCCAAGATGGTTAAAACATAATATAATTGTTTAAATAATGTTGGGGCATTTTCTGAAATTATTATTATTATTGTTGTAATTTAGAGGCCCGTCGACACAATAAGGTCATTAGGGCCTTAAAATATAAAAAAACAGTAAAATCCTCATAGGGGATGGCCATAATATATAATTCACCTGTAGGAATATACAGGTGAATCGAAAAGATAAGCAACCATTATTTAAATATATATAATAAATTTATGAATAGATTTAAAATCTCAATATGAGATAATACCCATTTTAGACATTCCATAGGAGAGCTCAAATGTGCTATTAATATGAAATGAGTGATACACCTGCTAAAAAAAACCACAGGTGTATACACTACATTAAAAACACAAAACAGACATATTAAAATATAATACGTTAAAGTACAAAACAAACATGTTAAAATAATATATTAAAAAGACAAAAAAATTAAAACATATTGTTAAATATACAAAACAAAAATATTAAAATCTACAATATGTTAAAAATATTCTCAACATGAGATAATCCAGATGAACCACTTTATAAAAGTGACTCAATGTCATTTAAAAGTTCGCCTGGCGTGTAAAGTTGAGTAAACAAATAACTCCATCCGCGCTATTACGTAATAAAAAACGAAGGACACCTTTAGAAATTAAGAACCAGGTGAATAAGGGCATACTTGTGACACGGCACCAAAATGTAGTTCACACTTAGTGGAGCATCACAAAATTCACACAGTGGAGGTGATCCCCTCTCAATAGAAACCCATGGGTCAATGAAGTGTGTCCGACGTGGAGTCTTGTCACGATAACGACCTCTCTTCTAGATTTTCGTTTAAAAGAGAGCCACCGCGACACACCGTTTCTGATGGACCGCAGCTTGTTCTGAGCAGGGTCGAAACCCACTGCTCGTGCCAGGTGCGTAAAACACCACGCCGAACATAACCCTTTAGATCTAAAAACAAGACAGCCAAACTCTTCTCAGGAGGAAGATGGACTGTCTCCTTGGTTGTCTGGTCTGCGAGCAGTTTCTCAACTGTCCATGTGAGAGGAAATCTAGGGATACAATAAGTGTGTGTGTGTGTGTGTGAAGTTAAATTATTATTATTATTATTATTATTATTATTATTATTATTATTATGTAAATAAATGTTTCTTTTTTAATTATTAATTGCTATTTCCATCATGTTTAGATATAGCCTATTATTTGTTGTAAATGACATGTAGAATGTGTGTTTGTGGAATGATTTTTTCTTTTCTGTTTTTGATTTTTTCTCTCGCCTTTATTTAGTTTCTACTTTCCCTCATTTATTTTATTTTAAAATGTTTTAAAGTTACATTTATGTATCTAGTCTATATATATAATATGTGTATGTGTGGCTATTAAAAACATATTATCAATGTTTTTAACTAATCTAAAACATACGGTGAGGTTGAATTTGGTGGTAAACGGCCTATCCAACAATTATAAACTTAACTTAAAATATTTCCAACCATTCATATATCAAATGGTGTTATAGTGCAAATGGTGTTTTGACAAAACACCAATATAATAATAATAATATAATTATTTTCCAATGTTGACCTCAAATTAATAAGTTTGTAATTTCTAAACCAAACTTCTTTTACATATCTTCCTTCCACTACACATCACTTTCTTTACCAAACCCATAACAATTGCTAGAAACTTAAAAAAACAAAAAAACTGACCCACAGTAATGAATGTAAAGTAAAGGTTTTCCTCAGTACGTTCAACGGTCTCAGAGAGAATGTTGTTCATGTTTTTCTGATCCGTGTTTAGTTTAATAACATTAAATACTAAATATCTTGTTATTTAAAGTATTATTTTTACTTTATTTATTTTGGTTTGATACTAGCAATAGTAACTAAACCCGCGACTATCTTCATGAGAATAAAACAATTAAACGTATCTGATATTTACACTAAGTAAATTAGTCGTTGGAGGAGGGGTTTACCTAGATAGAATTTAATATTTCAAAACACCACCATGAAAAAATAATTTATTCCAGAGGATGTTTGTTTCCTTACTGATTTTAGGTTTTTTCTAGTCATCAGCTTCGTTCTATGGTCGTCTCTTGACAGTGTCTACTGTATTTGAGATAAACCTCGTCGTTTATCGATGAAAACTAAATTGTGGGCATTTAATCTAAAAGTTCACGAACATTCTACAACTATATATGTACGTCTATACATATATATTTTTTAAAACACATGACTTTTAGTTTGCTTTTTTATTCGTTCAGAGATGCAAACTCAAAGTTATGACTACATTTTGTGTCTGACAAAATGTAGTTATGTTAATTTATTGTTATTGCATTTATTTGGCAGAATATAGGCTAAACAAATTCATTCTTATCATTATTTACAGATATATATTTTAAAAGTTTTACTCATATATAATAATTACGTTATTAGACTAGAAGCCCAATATCTATTGGAAAATATTGCGATTAAATTACGTTTTTTTGAAGCAAATATCCTATCCTCTCGCTTCATATTGGAACATAAAGTAGCCTCATGGCTTCTTGGTGCTGACTGACAGCTGACAGCTGAGAGCTTTGAAAAGTTACCAAACCAAATTATATATCCCTACGCCGAACCATATGATCTGAAAAAATATGTGTTTAGCAGCTGTCACTTCTGACGGTCAAAATTTAGGTATATACCCAAATGTTGGCTGTCAGAAGTCAGCTGTGAGCTGTCAGTCAGCACCAAAGAAGCCATGGGGCTACTGTAGATATACGATAATCTAAAACCAATAATAATAATAATAAATAACACCCAGAAAAGAAATATACGTACTAGATTTAAATGCTTGTCATGGTTTTATCGACGTCTGGTTTTATAAAACACACGTCCGTTATTTAATATTCAGATAGTTTATTACAATTAAAATCGAAGACAAGCTTCAAACGGATATTGGTTTGCGAATTTTCGTCCTTTATAGGGTGGATGTTTTAATAACGAAGGAGGCTAGTTACTTGTATGGCTATCGTGATACTCGCAGCTGGCAATATGTGTACGTGTGTATGTGTGTTTATGTGTGTACCGGGAGCACTAACTGGTTAGCTGGTAGAATCTCACTACCCCCTCTTTATCCATGTTTTTTCCCGTGATGTAATGTGGTAGAAGGCTAACGTTGCTTCCACTGAACTTTGAACGTACACATTGACGAAGTGATAACATTCCACACACACACATATATACACAAAAATAAGAGCACTAGCTGTGTTCTAACTACGTTTCGTTGGACGGTATCGTTCGTTCTTCATGGAGCCCAGGGTCTCCGCATGCCATTTTAACGAGAACATTTATCGGAATATCTTATAATTAAATAAAAATATTTATTATTTGTACAAGACCTATTCAAATTATAGTGAATTTGTTTGAAAAACCTATATATTGGGTATTTAAGATCAATCGACAGTTAAAATTTTGCTGCACAGTTTTTAACTATTGTATAGCTATAAACTATTACACCAATTTTAATCATGTATAAATACTGTCCATTTTATACCCCAATAGTTGGATTTTATCTAATTTTGTAGTACATGATGTAGGCTAGTTATTTAGAATTAATTTGGATTTTTTTAACATAGCTCCGCTCATAAATTTAATTAATGTGTTCGAATTAATCCCTAAAAAACATATATTTTAAATGTCTATTTCTGTAATTTCTTGTTTTGACTGTATTGATTGTAGAGGCAGCATGGACAAGCAGATATTCCCGGGAGGCAAAGGATCAGATAATCCCAACTAATAACATACCCAGGCAAAGTGGATGCTGGCTTCTTATCTGGTCGGTGTTGCTGGAATGGACTGAGACATTGCTTCTTGCTATCTATTGCTTACCACAGGGGTAGGCAAATTACATACAGCCTGTGGGGCAAATCCAGCTCTTTTTGTATAGCCCCGAAGCTAACAATGGATTTAATATTTTCAAATTCAATCCAAATCCAGCAGCATTTTTTGTATCTTGATACAAGTTAAGAAGAAATTTCCATGTTTCTAGTGAATTTGCTTTGAAAAACCTAGATATTGGGTATTTAAGATCAATCGACAGTTAAAATTTTGCTGCACAGTTTTTAACACTATTGAATAGCTATAAACTATACACCAATTTTATTCATGTATAAATACTGTCCTTTTTATACCCCATTAGTGGATTTTATCTTAATTTTGCTGTACATGATGTAGGCTAGTTATTTTAGAATTAATTGGACTTTTTTTAACATAGCATTCCGCTCATAAATTTAATTAATCTGTTTCGATTTATCCCTAAAA
>JBCFYV010002255.1:28285825-28509084 GCA_039000515.1 Timema cristinae
AAGTTATACTTCTTTAGGCGCGTTATGAAAAAATGATGAGAGTGAAATTTTAAGATGCGCGCGCATCACTGTAACACAAAGTAACAGGTCGAAGCTAAACCGCTCATTAAGTCTCGAAAAAAAAAGCTACCAACTGTTAGTCGTGCATGTTGGTACGCTCGTCGCCTCTGATCACTGTTTTCATATATATAATATTCATCCACATGTTTCTAGTTTCTACATTCACAACACGTGTTTTAGTTTCATACAAGTGCGAATTATATATGTGCTAATAAATTATATTCAGTAGTGATTTAAATTGAATATTTTGATTAATATTATTTATTATTTGTAAATATTAGTGAAAAAAATTGTGCTTATAGACTTTTTCAAGTGCTCCAATATAATTGGGGTTAACTATCCGTATGTATTATTTATTGATATAAATTAAAATATTATTATTTAACATAATTAATACTAAATATTATTAAATTATTATTGTTAAATATTTATTATTGGTTATTTAATATTTACAAAATAAAGAAATAAAATTAAAAAAACCTTTAATAAAAAATTTGCGATAAAAATTTAAATCGAACTTCAAATTAAAATATTAATTTTTAATATTTATTATTAAATTGAATAAATAATAAATATTTATAAAAATAAATGAACAAATTTAATGAAAACTTTTTGATAAAAATGAAAAGTGAATATTAAATTAAGAAAATAATAAATATTTAAAAAATGAATAAACTTAAATTCAATTTTTGAATTTATTATTAAATTTATTCATTTACTTTTAAAATATTAAATAATCAATAATAAATATTTTCAATTAAGAATCTTATAATATTTAGTACTAATTATGTCATATATATTTATTATTTTCTAAATTTTATTTTTAATAATTATATATATATTATTAAATTATTAATTTTCAATTTTAAATATTTATTATTAATTTCTATCTAATTCTCTATAATAAATCTTATTCATCAATCTAAGATTCTTTTAGTTTAGATTTGATGTCTATTAATGGTACTATTCAATTTCTATTCCAATTTTCAAGATGGGTAAAACAAATGCGGAAATGTGTAATGGCTGTGTTGACTATCCTTTTCCAGTCTTTTTATTATTTTATTGTAATTAATTATTTGCATGCAATTAAAAACTATTTTTAAATTATGCCAAAGAAGTATAACTTCTCACGCGCGTACATAAGTACACACACCCATTTTTTTTCAATTTATAAGCAATATTTCTTGAATAGTTTTGAGTATTTTTTTACATTTGGTAACATTGTGACACACACTTAGACAAGAGTTAAAATCACAGCGAGGGCTTTGGGAAGTTTAGGTGGAAAAGTGCGAGAGGATGTTAGTACTTGACAAAAGATTTCTATAAAAGATAATCAGACATGTAAACTGCCTTACTAACCCACTTTGGTGGCTGCATGGTCTAAGGCGTCACTCTTACACTAGACTAGCCTGCCAATGACCGAGAGAGAGTGGTTTTCCACTGTCTCTCTCTCCATATAAATGTGGGCTCACTTCCTCTAAATTCAACCTCTTCATTTTTAACCCACTATTCTAATTAGTACAACCCGTACAACCCGATGTAAGATCCGGTGCTAAAAAAAACTACCCTACTACTTGTCTTAAGAACATTAATTTGTCCACATAGGCCTTAAGTAAGAATTATCTCACGCACAAAGGACACAATTCATTACAGGTTTTGCCTTGGTGGTGTAGTTGGCTAACACGCTTGTTGTGTCTAGCTCAGCTGCTGAGGACGGGGAGATAGAGGTTTGAATCTCGGTTGGGTGAACTTTTTTTTTTTTTTTTTTTTTCTAAATGGTTTTCCACTCTCCCTCCACGCAAATGCGGGTTCACTTCCTCTAATTCAACCTTCCTAATTCCTAAATCCATTAACGTAATTAGTACTTAAAGTGTATAACCCGAACGGATAGTAAGACACGGTGCTAAATATTATTATTATTATCATAGGGATTGGCTGTATATTGAATGTTATTACTGGTATCATTCATACCTCTGCCACTTTCATACGTCATTCATAAGTGAGACTTGATACAAATCAATTAAACACTATATCTGACCAGACTGAGACAGATCAATGAAAGTTACAACTTGCACTAGCCCATACCAGAAGATATATTGCATTGTTAACAGTATATCTGACCTTACTGAGACAGATCCTCCACTCCTAAGCTAGAACAGAATTGGTCTTCTGTATGTAGGTTAAGTTGTCGATTTTGTTCTGGTTTGCCAATGAAGGGGGGAGCTGGGTTTGATTATCGGCAGTGTCTTAAGGATGTCTGTCTTCTTCCCCCCCCCCCCCCTCTAAAAATCCCTATTTTTCTCTCTCTATCCTCCACATCCCAAACCCTTAGATTATACCATTACTAATCCATGTGTTAAATGTACTAACTAACAAAAGGATTAACTATAAATTCATTGAACACACCAATAATAATCCAATATCACTATTTAGACAAAGGCCACACTATTGTCATGAACTGTGTCCAAATAAGTAGCAGCTTTGACTTTTTTTTTTTTGTAAAGCTTAAAGCTTTTTAGGCGTTTTAGAAAATAGTTGGTATGAATGCTACTTCATACTGCAATGAGAGATGTTATTGAATTCTGTTCATTTATTTCACTAGCCATATATGAAAACGTTTTCATCACAATGATTTAAATAGGGAATTAATTGACCATATTTCAGTAATACTTATGCTATTTGTGAACTATGTTTGTAACCTGCTTTGGTGGCTGTATGGTCTAAAAAGTTACTCTCGCAATAAACTAGACAGCTGTTGACGGCGAGATCAATGTTTGATCACGGTCGAGTGTACAGAAGGTGGTTTTCCCCAGATGGTTTACTACACTCTCCCCCCATGCAAATGTTTGTACACTTCCTATAAATTCAACCTTTCTCATCCGTAACACATTTAAGTATTTATTACATAGGCATAAAACTAAAATGAGTAGTAATATGCATTGCTAAAAAAAAAAATTGTAATTTAATGCTTCAAATTCTGAATTTTTATAACTAATTCTTTTTATGCATTTAGTCTTTGGTTTTTAATATAATATTGGAAATATTAAAACATACATGGTGGATTAAGTAGCCAAACCATTATAGTTGTTAAGTACGCTTATAAACACATCTAAATTTCCTAAATTGAAAAATGACACCAGGACACAAATTTGATTTCTGTGTCCAGGTACAAATTGTCAATTTAAAAGTGATATCTAGATTTGTTTATAACTGTACTTAACAAATAAAGTGAAGTGGCTATATTTTAATCTATCATGATATGCACATTTGTACAATTAATGTACTATTGGGAGAATAAAGCCCTCAGAGTTGAATGTGGATGCAGTATATGATATCTTGCGATCTTAATATTAATCACTCATGTGTAGCTGATGATTTACGCAGTCCAGCACAGACTTTTCCTTAAAATATGGGTTCAATTCTTGTGTCCAGTTGTCATTTTTCAGAATATTAACTAGAAAGCTTGATAGTCTTATATTGTTATTTTTTTCATGTTATTTAGGCAATATCTCATCCCTCTTAAGGGTCAGCTAGCATGGAGCCAGCCTCGGTGACAGCATGGTCTAATGTGCTACCTCACAATAGTCTAGACTGGCCTTATTGTCTTTGTTGCTTTGTTTGTTTTGTATCCCTCTTTCCTACAAGTATCTTCTTTCACTGTTACCTAGTAATCATAATTATTGTTATTTAGCATATATTTAGTTCCTTATCTTATAACTTTTAAACTAATTTATAAATTTCAAACAAACCTGGTAAATACCTTAGCCCTTAACATTATTTCTTGTGTTTATATTTCTAATGCCACAATAGTAAATGTATATAGTCTTCCTCTAGGACCTAATGGACATATGATAGTTTTGTCCCTGCAGCTTGGGTACTAGCCCAAGCCGAGAGTGGAGTGAAAAATTAATCTATACTTTAAAAAATTTATCAAATTTTGAAATGTGTGGGCAACTAACAAAATAAAAGTTTGTAGTAAATAGTTAAAAAACAAAACAAAAAAAAACACTTTAACTCGAACTGAATGGTTTTCAGCCAAACTTGGTAAACAAGATAGGTTCTCCACATATGTTAATAAATTGTGTGGGTATATTTTCATTAAAACTGTTAGGTTTAAGCAGTGTTGAAGAAATAATGACTTCTGACATTTTGGTTGTAGCAAATATGGCCATCATCTGGGATGAAAGTTTCATGACTTATCCTAGTTGATGGCTTTTGTAATTACAGCCATCAGAAGTTACTATTTACTATTTCTTCAATTCGACTCAAACCTGAAAATATTACTTTAAATTCAAACATGAGTCGTGAAAGTCTTCAAAACAAATTCGAGTATACAGTAACTCCCGATTATCCGTGGTAATGGAGGGGATAACCCAAAATGGCGGATAATCCATATATTTAGTAAAACAAGAGTAGTTTAGTACTAGTTTGAATTAAATGTGCTACTATCTTGATTGCGTCTATGAACACATCATTATATTTCACGCACTAAGATAATTTAAAAAGTTTGTATTAGTCCTCTGCTTCATTGCAGCTGCTTCCTTTTACCTTATCTTGCTACATATTTTCCGTAGCATCAGCTTGTCAGATAGAAGCGGTACACCCTGAAAGGTCTCCCCCCACCCCCTTCACACCCACATAAACTTTTGGCCTCTCTGGCCATCATATCTTCCCTACGAATTTATTGAGTACAACAATAATTAGGTATTCACCATCAATGTGGCGTTTTTCAAAAACATATCCCTTGCTGTAGGTGATGCCGGGGTTAAGCCGCAAAGTGGATAATTCATCTGCAGATGGTCGGAAGCTTACTGTATTTAATATGTGTCTGTATTGTTTGTATTTCAGGCTTAGGACATATTCACTAGAAACAACGTAAACTAGCTAAATAAATTCAATTATTAACTGTATATGTGTGTTTCCACATTTTTCATTCTTATTATAACTTTTTAACTATTATATATATTCCAACTTTCTTTCATTTTTCCATTTATTTGAGATATTTAACGTGCACTTTCTGAACCAACTGAAATCATCATACGTCTTATAAACTAACCTAAATGTGGAACAGATACAACATACACCTCTTGGCCGTTTATTAATCACTGTGAAATGGGAAACCCCACATTTCATATATGATAAATTTTCCTACCATACTGGGAATCGAATCTAAGACACTTAACTCAGTAGACAAACATGCTACCGAATGAGCTAAGGTGTCACACACACTCTTTCAACCAATTTACTTACATTTCCTCAAGAACAGCTTGGTTTAATTATTTTATAGTTTTATTATGAACTTATATTAAGTAAATTTAAAAAATGTATTCATATTGGTCTCCCAAAACATTTTCTTAAAATATATTTAAGTTGTCAACATGGTATTTTTTGGGGGGGGGGTAGAGGGGGGAGGGCGGGGTTATTGATGTGATTAAGAATATATTGCATATTAAATTTGTTTTTCAGGGTTAAAGTTGAAAAATTTACTGGTATCAAGAAACATGTCTTAATGTGTGTCTTAGTATAATGATATGATATCAGATATAAAAATGTTACATTCCTCAGAACTGTCAAACTATCCTTTATTTTCATAACAATATACCATAGTATAAATAAAGTTCTTTGCAACTTCCTTTCCTTATACATATGTTGAAAAAATAAATTTCTGTACCCTACCCTTTGAAAATTTCAACTAAATTTTCTGGAACTAATTTAACATAATATTATTTATAAATTTACTCTAATTGACATTGATTAGCATATTAACTACATTTATTAATTTCTTTATATCAAATACACATTATAAGGTAGCTTTGAAAAAATGCATAATATTTTATTTTTTTCCCCAGCCAAGGCTATAGAACTCGTAGTTTAATATGCAAGTGTATTGCTTAACAGAGGCAGAAGAATCCGATAGTGATTGTCCGATATAGATTCATATTCAGATGAGGATGAGTATGAGGATGAGGCTGATGATTCAAGAGAAGTTGAAGAAAGTAGCCATAGTTCAAAAGGCGTTTTTAAAGATGATGTAATTCAGATAACTAAAACAGACTCAAAAGACATTTTTGAGTCAATTGACATTACTAAAGACATTCTGTCATTTGTTCTAAACAAGTTACATATGATAAAAAATCTCTGTGGATGGGGATGGAAGAGATGAAACAGAATCATCAATCGACTCTTTGGTTGAGGTTTCATCAAGTGAAGAGGCAAACAAAATAGCCCAAGCTATTGATTATAAAATAAAAGATCTTGATTTTTATTCTGCATCAAAACATAAGATTTTAAATTTGGTTGATGATATTTCTAAGAAATATGGCGGAACATTAATAAACGATTTTACTAAACTAAAAGAAGATATAGATAAAGTAAAGATGATGATGATGATGTGTTATAAACTACAAGATATTGATAAAGTGGATAGGCATACAATTTTTGAAGAAAAGTCTGTTAGTTTAGTTGAGGGTGAAGGAAATTATTTAAAGGAGACGGAATTAAAACAAGAAGAATATTATGAACAGGTTGAGAAAGTAAGAGAAGAATTAGAAGAAGATTTAGAAAATCTTGAAGAAGACATAAAAGAAATTGAAAATTTTGAAGAAGCAAAAACAATAGAAAATGGGGAATCCAACATTGTTTCTGATGAGCTCCTTGAGAAAACCTCAGAGGATTTATCAGAGATAAAAACAAATGTTGAAAGAGAAATATTAGAAATGAAAAAAGATGATGATAAGAAAAGAAAGAAAAATTAAAAGGCATGGAACATTTGGATGAAAATAAGTTAATTGAAAAAGATTCAGGCAAGCAATTGAATATTGAAACACGTACAGAATTGTTAGTAGTGGAAAAATATTCTGAAGAAAAAGTTAAAATAGATTCAAAACTAATTGTGGAAACACTAGATAAAGAAAGTGAAGAGGAGGAAGTAATAGAACTAGATTTATCAGAAGCAGATACTTCGGAAACTACTAAGCCGACTATGGTTGACAACATTCCTTCAGATGAATCCCCTTATGGTGACCCAAAAGAGATATCTGTAGCATATACTAAATCGGAAGGACCTGAAGATTTTACAAGGCATATTCTTCTGGAACTTTTCAAAGGCATTGGAATTGTTCAGGAAGAAGTTAAAGTAGTCAAGGACTCAGACAAATTAACTACAGCTGAGCCAGTTGAACAGTTCAAAACTGAAAGTTCTAGCAGTATATTAAAACCTGATGACACAAAAAATAATCAGAAGTATCAAATGATACTCCCATTGAAACAGATTGTGTTTATATAACACAATCAATTTTGTTAGAAATTATCGAGAAAAGTTCTGCTCACAAGAAAAATGAAATTGTTAAGGAAAAAGATATAGGTGGGCAGACTGAAGATATTTCTCAAGATATTGCACAAAAACTGCTTCATTTGGTGCTGGGACAGCTTGATATTGATTCAAAGGAAGTAATCCCTCAAATGATCATAGAGAAGCCAGAGAGAGTATCAGAGATAGTAGAAGTGACTTATGCTAAGGATAAGGGCATTGAAGGTGGCCAAGAAATTTCAGAAGTTCCAAAAAGGGTTGTGAGCAAAGAAAATAAAGTACCAGAAATAATTGACTTTAAAGATGAGAACATTCCAGAAATAATTGATTCTAAAGAAAAAACAATACCAGAAATAATTGATTCTAGAGAAAAAACAATACCAGAAATAATTGATTCTAGAGAAAAAACAATACCAGAAATAATTGATTCTAAAGAAAAAACAATACCAGAAATAATTGATTCTAGAGAAAAAACAATACCAGAAATAATTGATTCTAGAGAAAAAACAATACCAGAAATAATTGATTCTAAAGAAAAAACAATACCAGAAATAATTGATTCTAGAGGAAAAACAATACCAGAAATAATTGATTCTAAAGAAAAAACAATTCCAGAAATAATTGATTCTAAAGAAAAAACAATACCAGAAATAATTGATTCTAAAGAAAAAACAGTCCCAGAAATAAGTGATAAGAAAGCCCAAGAAATTGTTGGGCCCACTGAAGTGGAAGATCTAAAGACATTTAAAAAACCGGTTGTAAAATATGTCAAAAAACCAGATAAAGGATCTTTACTGGATTTGAAGAGGACTGCTCCCACTTTTGAAAAATTTGAAGTGAATACGCAAATCAAAATTAAGTTGGCTGGCACAGAGACAATGACTCCAAAAAACATTATCATAAAACTAGTAAATAAGGCTGATATTCAATTTGATGAGGATAAAGCCGAGGAACTAGATGATGTTGAACAAAGACATGTTCCTGAATGTAAAGTCAACCAAGAACCAGTGACAGTTATTGTGGATACTGAAAAAGAAAAAGAAATCACCCAGGTGAACTATACTAAAGAGGAATTTATTGATAAAGAAAGCCAGACAGTTTTGAAATCCCTTAAAGAACTTATGTTATTTAAAGACGCTGACACACAAGCACATTTGAGTGCAGAAACTACACCAAGTGTTAAAGAAACAACTAAATCCTATGTAAACTCCATACAAAGTATTTTATCTGATAAAATTTCTCAAGATGAACGCATGGATTGTTTTGCTATTGATATTTTTCCTTGGCCAGATATTTTGCTTGGCCCTAGCTCAAATATTAATTCAATTTCATACACCAGTGATACTCCAACGAAAAAATATTCCTCAAACATTTCACCAACCAAAACACTTCCTAGCAGTGACCTTTCTCTAGTCACTAAGAAATCTTTTCTAGCTAAAATACTTCAAGGTGATGTGCATGATATGTCTCAAGAAGCTTCTCAAGAAATTGTTTCCAGGAAATCTTTACTTGATACAACTTTCGACTTTAAATCAGCGATTATATCTCACTCAAACATCAACATGGAAACTGCAGGAAGTCAGAGCTCTGCTATGGAATGTAAGGTGCTATGCTGGGATGAACATCCAGAGAAAACCACTCAATCCACACTTGAGAGGGTTAACACATGCGATATACTATGCTGGAGGTCGGAGCAGTATTATCACAAAACTTCATCGTTCTCTTCTGCAAAACAAGAAACCGAGACACCAGCACCATTATATGATCCCGTTAAATATTTTAATAAGCTACTACCAGGTCAAACAAATCAGTCGCAGCAAGGTTTTTTCCCTGAAAAAATTGCCAGATTCGAGCATTCTCCCCAAAAAATTGCATTGGATTCTGAGACAAAATTGCCAGAAATATTGAGTGACATGCCAAAACCTATGCAAGAAAATTTTGACTTCCCTATTCCTCAATATCAAGTGTATAAAACAAAAGGGAAAGATCCCACACGCCCACTTACTTACATAAACAAAGTCTCAAATGATAGAAGTATTCAAAATAGCATGGCTTCACCGGGAATGATGTTTGAGAAGCAAAGCCCATCTATAAGAAATCAACCGGCTCGAGATTTACTCCCGCCAATTCCTAGGATGCAGCAGCATGTCTTCCCTTACAGTTCATTTGGTGAGTTCACCCACTCAACTTCTGTGGCTTTATTGTTTTGATTGTTTGCTTCTGAAGCTTATTAATGCTGTTAGATTATTATTATTATTTTGGATATTTGGAACACAGTTTAACATAGATTATAATGTGGGCATAAACTCAAATTTATTTTTTTAAGATAACAGAATGACAAATGTCTTCCCAAAACTATATGAGCGGAGTTTAGCCAAATGTATATATCATTTACTCTAGCTTGTTACACCATGATGCTATACTATAAGTGCACCATATTGGGAATGGGCACAGTGTGACTGCTTTCATTAAATTCTTGGCCCGGTGGGGATTCCCACATTTGATTTATCACTGTGGTGTGGTTTTATTATTCCCTTTCCGTGCTAATATGTTTGCATTTTATTTAAAATTGTCTTCCTTGTCTTTCCTTAAAATTAAGCCAATAACCTCGGTGTTGAACATAACAATTATAAAATATATAGTAAAAAAAAACCCATAAGAGCAGGATTCATTTGCAGTTCAGATGCACTGGTGGAAGTTTTTCTACATTCTTTCTTATCATCTTCTCGCCAGGAAAATTATAATGCATCTACTTAGAAAAAACTACCCTCACCCTCTAAGGTTCAACACAATGTGAGGAGAAATCTAATTTGAAATGTTCACAAGTTATCTTACACAAAATCATCAGTTGAAACAATGTATCCAAACAAATTTCGGTGTGAACATTTTGCTTATTTTCAGTTTGAGCTTGATATATCAGACTAGTAATATTAACATTCCTATGTTTCTACTTATACACCATTGAATCATCAATAATAAATACAAATATGCTATCTTAATTATTTTTACAGCTATTCCTTATTTTCACTCTAATAATCAAAACCATACTGGTGAATCCCTGCCAACTACACACATATTAATCAGCTAATTATACATTGCCTTTTTAGTTGTGATAGCTATTATAATAAGACAATTTGAGAGATATTTTGAGATAAAGTATTTTTACTAACAATGGTCAGTAACTACCCACGATAATTTTTCACTGTATTTGAGTAAAAACACAATATTAGATATGTTCAAAATTAAACTAAATAATAGTGTAGCAACATTTAATTGATATATATTAATCATCTAGAACATTTCCAAGGTACGTATTGTTTTGCTGTAGACCATCCAAAAAAAATTAGAGAGACAAAAAGTTACACACACACAAAAAAAAAGTATTTTTAATGAAGATTAACAAGATTTACATTGGAAGGTAAACTAATTTATTGTAGTTAATTGTTAACTATCATATCAAGTACGGCCTCAACCATAAACAAAAAGGTGAATGTCCTTCTCAATCAGCTCAATGTGTTGTGCATCCGCCAAAAGTCTATGTTTTATGTGTATTCCAAAATGGATAAATCTTATATTAGTTATCAGTATATTAGTATCTTTACCGGTATATAATTTGTACTTTTATTGATCTAACAGTAATTATAGAGTACAAGTAAATTGGATTTTGATCATGTGTATGTGTTGATTTTTGTGAAAGTATTGGATTTACTAAAGAAAGCAGGGCTGTCCAGTGGAATAAGGGGCGGTGCATTTGACTCCTTGAAGATCACAGATAGTTTTAAAACATGTGCAACAATAATGACATGTCAAAATTCATAGTCTACATTTTGAAACCAGGCTTACGACTTTGTATTCAAAAGTTATACACATCAAAAGTGGCTCTAAAATTTCAATTTGCATAATATAATCAATGTATTATATATCCCTTTGTCTCGATGTGCCACTGAAAGAACAGCTTCCAGATACAAGAGATTTTTTTTAATACTGACAAGACAACTTTAATGGTTTTGAGCTTATTGTTTATTTTTCTTGTATTTCCAATCATTTTCACAGAATACAAATATTGTGCTTTGAATTGTAGTTATGTTTTTAGTCTAGTCAATAAGTTGCTTTGCTTGCATTATATTGTTATAGAAGTGAATGTACTTATTATGAAAGATAAAAAAAAACATGTTCTGTAGCTTTCACATTCAATTCCATTAGCTTCCTTGATATATTCACTCTTCATTTGCACAATCAGTGTCATATATAAATGTGTATGTATCACAAACAAAATGTTTTAATATATAAGAAAGTGTGTCTTCCATCTTATCTATACTTAATCCCAAACTTACTATATTTGCTAGACACATTACTGAAGTAATTAAGTTAATGTGAAACTTTTCTTTTATTAACTTATATGATCAAAACTAAAGGACCATTAAATAAGTTTTGCAACATTATTGTTCTCGATCAAACAGTGATTGAAGACACCTCAATTTGGTGTAGGAACCTTATTTCAAAGCCCTATTTTTCATCATAGTGTTTGTATTTTTCTACATCTTTCCATCACGTTAAAACAAGGAAGGGTGTGTTTTCCTTGTGTGCGTTAGAGCCATGTCTTCACTTCCCTAATAACCCCATCAAACTTCCTAGACTTGATCACAAATGGTATGAAGTATTTTAGAACAAAAAGCTAAAATATATTCCTTTGAATCTACTTTTGTCCATACCCATCATCCCTGAAACATTGATGGGAAAATATATGCAGCTGTTACACAGCTCGAAGTTAAATCTGAAATGACTTTACACCAGTCAATTTTATTATTATATTATTAATAATTCAGCGATTATAGACCCTGACGATCACGCGCTGCCTCCATCTTGGTCAATTTAATGCCTCACTCCTCTAATGTCTGGCTATCCCCAGCTGGGTTAGGTCTTTTTCCACCTCATCCTGCCACAACAGTCTAGGTCTTCCAAGGGATTGCGTTTTTCTCGGTATTCCTTCCATCACTGCTCTGGGCATTACGTTTCCTCAGGTTTGCCACATGACCAGCCTACTGGCTTCTCAAGATGTTCTTGATTTTGCACCCATCTATTGCACTGTAGACTTCTTCATTTGTACTCTTGTCTCCATTCTCCACTCTCATCGATGGGCCCGAGTATTTGCTGCATCAACCTCCTCTCATAGATGTCGAGCTTGCCTCGGTTGGTCTTCCTCGCTATTCAGGTTTCAAAGTCGTAGAGTACACTAGGTCTATTTTATGAAAAATTTAATTGTATTGCTCTATACCTATATCTAATTTGCCTGAAGAAATGGGTTTACTTATGAAAAACACAGGGAATTTTTTAGCAAGAAAATAGTGGCAACCCTATAAAGTGGTTGTCTTAAAATTCTTCTTGTGTGGCAATGTTTTGTGATTCCATTGCATACATATCTGTTTGGTTTTTGTCCCAAAGTGGTCTAATCTTCATTCATAATTTGTGAAAGAAAGTAATTTGCAACCATCTCATATTGAGCCAGCAACTCAACAGTAATATCCTTTCTTTGCATCTTGTGCTCTGTGTTTCTGTTGAGCAACAAACATTCTTTAGAATATTGCAGTTATTGAATATTAATCCATCTGAATAATTGCAGCATTATGTTGCATATTATTGGGTTTAAAGGCCAAAGCTGGATATACACAGTGAGGTTCTCTGTGCAAATTTCTTCTTTGTAACCCGTTTCCACTTTAGCCACTATGATTTCAATGACAAATCATTATTTCTAATGTACTTCCTTATCATATGCCATTTTAACATTTTCCATTCGAATGGCATTCAGCAGAATATTCTGAAACTTCTTTTCATTATTAAAATAGGGGAAGTTCAATAATAATGCACACCAAATTTCAAGTGATTTTGTTCATTTATGGCCAAGAAAAAAAAAATTATTCAAAACTTAGAGCTATCCTTGTTGCTTGAGCAATGAATAGGGTTTGTAAAAAAAAAAAAAAAATTAAATTAATTTGTTAATGAAAGTACACAATGATCATCTTGATCCAAACATACAAGTTGATCATTTTGTACTAAAATATATCCATGCCTTTGTCTTGATCATTGATGGAAGACATTCCTATAAGGCTGTATGTTGCATTTTTTTTTATTTTAATCATGCTAGTTACTAAATGTTTAAATTGTAATCTAAAATCTTATTAAATTAAGTACTGTAGTTAGTTTTGTTCAAAGTCATCTCTCTAGTTTTGCTTTGAATGTACAATTTCTAGAAATGGATGTTACTAAGCAAAAAAAATAAAAAAATAAAGTCACAGCAATATTTGAAACTTATAAATTATTCTTATTCAAAGTGTATACTTATACACTTTATTCTAAGCAATGTTTTGCATCTTTAATATCTGACAGTTGCTTACATTGATGAACTTTGTGTCTAAAATAATGTAAAAATTGTGCTTGAGTTTTTTTGTTTTTGTTTTCCAAACATCTGTTTTCACCATCTAAACTTACCATCAAGCTTGAATTCTTGCTAATATTTTGTAAATGTAGAAATTAAAAGCATAAGTTTTTTGTTTTGTTTTTCTACATATCATTTGCATTGCTATTTTGTTCCTAAGCTGTTTTAAAAACTATAAATAAAAAGTTATCGCTTATTTCAGTTGGGGATAATATAGTATTAAAAAATACTAAAAGGCCACTTTAATAATATATTTACTTACTAATTTTGGGCTATTTATACTGTAATTAGTTTACTTTTAACTTGGTTGAAGAAAAAATGTTACTTTAAGCAAAAGAATCGAGATTTTATTCCATAGTTAAAGTGCTAATGTTCTAATTTACTTAAATTTTCATATAAAGAGACTTATTATAGCTAGAAAAGTTATAATAACTAGCTTAATGTATTCATATATCAAGCCATGTGATCCACAACTATCAAGGTCACTGATAAAAAATATCTATACCTACAATAATAATATAGTAAAATGTTATCAATGTTGGCCACAAAAAAGTTTGTATTTTTAAGAGGCCCTTCCTGTAAAAAATTGGACTGTATTTGTGTGGGGGATATTCTGTAGTTACATTACTTTTACTTAAGGTGTGATTCTGCAACTTAAGGTTCTTTTAAGTCACCGGCCAATGAAAAAGCTATAAAACATATTGTAATCAAATATTGATTATATTCAGTGTTTAAAGCACATCAAAACTGATTATAATATTAGGTGTATAATAACTTTGGATACACACATTCCTGGACATCAAAGTGGGAGAACATTGTTGGTAAGACAAATTTTTTGGGTTAAATTTCTTCTCCTGATAGTTATTTTTTTAACCAAATTGAAAATATATACCTATTGGCAAAAAGTGATATTTTAATACTATTATTTTACTAGGAGATATTTAATAAAAAAAAAATCCAGTATGAAGTTCATAATGTTTTTATTTAAAAACCATTCATGTTGACATGAAAACAAAGTATTTTTGTGGGTGTATAATTCTTTCAATGAATAAATTAGATGTACTGCATTTTGGATATATCAAAATGATGACAAAATCTGGCCAATCACATTATTTATTTTCTTATACGTTATAATATAGTCATATGTTTTCTTTGACATATTCATACAAATCTCATCAAATAATCACGCAATAAAAAATGTAGGATTGTAAAATGTTGGATCTTCCTCCAGCGGTGGCAAGGCTTATCCTTTTAAAAGGTGTTACAAGGCACATACATCATTAGGATTAAGGTATCCCTTTTCTGTACATTTTTAAATATAAGTATATATTTTTATTTCCTATATCTGTATTATTTTCCTTTAAATATTTATTAAATGACCAATGATTCACTCAAGCAATAACTTTGAATGTCATTCGAGGGTTTGAAAGAAATTGACAGATAAGTTAAAATAAAAACAGATTGAAATTAATAGCCAGTGGGGAAATGGATTCAGGAAAAAAAAAACTACCTTGGACCCAACGTGATCTGCAGAAGAGGAGGAATTGGCTTTATTGTACTCGGCTCAGACCCGCCTCGGTGGCGTAGTTGGCTAACGCGCTTGTTGTGTTAAGCTCTACTGCTGAGGACGGGGAGATCGAGGTTCGAATCTCGGTCGGGTGAACTGGGGGTGGTTTTTCCTAAATGGTTTTCCACTCTCCCTCCACGCATATGTGGGTTCACTTCCTATAATTCAACCTTCCCAATTCCTAATCCATTAGCGTAATTAGTACTTAAAGCGTATAACCCGAACGGGTAGTAAGATGTGGTGCTAAATATAATACTCGGCTCAGTCACATCTGTACCTGTACAATGTGACCACAGTCCAACCTGAACAAACCACCTATTCCTTACCATTTTTATGGACATTAAAATTTGGCACACACACATCCCAAAGCTCCTAATAGGTTTTGTAACCAATCTAATTTGTGGAGAGTTTGACCTTATGTGTTCTATTTTGAGATTGGCAAAAATGAGTCCAGGTTATATTCTCGTTGTATTAAATTGATGTGATCTGCTTTGGTGGCCGCATAGTATAAGGCTTCACTCCCACAATCTACTAGACTGCCAATGACAGGGAGATATGGGTTCAAATCCCAGTTATGTCTATTGAGGGTGTTTTTCCCTAAATGGTTTCTCACCCTCCTTCCACGCAAATGCAGGTAGATTACCTTTAAAATACAATGTTTACTTCTTCATTCCTATCCCATTGTAGTAATGATCACATATGCATACAAGTTGTACAAGTAGTAAGACGCGGTGCTAAAAAATAAATAAAAATTAAATTGACATAGATAAATGGGTAGCACTGCACACCTTAGCACTGTCATCCAGTAATTTGTAATGTCACATTTATTGAAAGAGTTAAGTTAGTCTTGTCTATATTAGATTATGTTTCATATTTAGTGGTGCTAACCATAACCTAATTCCTTATGACCCACTGGTGTTTTCAAGGTCACTATTTTCGATATTTGTTTTTGTCTTAGTTTGAAATGAAATTGAACATGATGCAGTATGTCTTTGTTAATTTTATTCATATGTGTGTGTGTAAAATATATATATATATATATATATATATATATATTTATACATACACACACACACACACACACACACACACACCGACCACACACAATTGTTGAGGGTCGAGGGCTTAGGTCATTTTGTGCCGCCATATATATATATATATTATATATATATATATATATATATATATATATATATATATAATTGCCAAACAAATATGCTTACTAAGATAATTTTGTCAATTTGAAATAAGTACTAAAAAAACTGTTTGTAATCCTACAGTAAATTATTATTTTGGAGATTAAAATTTAAGCACCGGAATTTTGAACTGCATGAATAATTTGTTTTATTATGGTGTGATAAGTTGAAATTCAACTGTCATATTATTTTCTTCTCTCACACTTTGATATCTATTTAAGCTAAAGACATGTACTTAAATTAATTAATTAGGAATAAGATAGGTAGGATTTTTAAAAGAAATGTAACTGAATTTGCATGGAGGGAGACAGTGGTAGTACATGAGGTAGTAAGTATTGTTACGTAATGAGGATGGAACGGGATAAAATTACCAAAGAGAATTATGGAGATGAAGTTTGTAGGGAAAAAAAGACCGCAAGGAAGACCAATAAAGAGATGAGAGGAACAGATAACAACAATTGTGCAAGTGAGAGGAGAAGAATAAATGAAGGATAAAGGAAGATGGAGGTATTTTATTAAACTGACCCGGCCGCAGACTGGAAACGGTTGATGATGATTCTTTGCTACCTGTTCAAGTTAAACACATTTATTTATATTGATTGATTAAGGATGAGGTAGGTAGAATTTTAAAGGAAATGTACCTGCATTTGCATTGAGGTAAAGTAGAAAACAGTTTAGGGAAAATTCCCTCAGTATACTCAGCAGGGATTGAAACCCTGATCTCGTCACCAGAAAACGAGACTAAATGAGTCTGATATTTAGTTTGCATGTCCATTGATGCAGGTAACTTGATAATAATAGTGTGCATCAAACAGATAGTTTATTCAGTCTCCCTAGCTTGCATTCAATAGATTTCTGAATAATTTAATCTTGAAACCCGCCTCGGTGGCGTAGTTGGCTAACGCGCTTGTTGTGTTGAGCTCGACTGCCGAGGACGGGGAGATCGAGGTTCGAATCTCGGTCGGGTGAACTGGGGGTGGTTTTTCCTAAATGGTTTTCCACTCTTCCTCCACGCAAATGCGGGTTCACTTCCTCTAATTCAACCTTACCAATTCCTAATCCATTAGCGTAATTAGTACATAAAGCGTATAGACCGAATGGGTAGTAAGACGCGGTGCTAAATATTATTATATTATTTAATCTTGAATGAATAATACCGTTTGAAATTAAGCCGACATTTATAATTTCAGCTTGTTACAAAACAATTGATTTAACAAATTCTATTCGAAGGATTTTTTTTTTCATTTCTCACTTGTTTGCTAGGCGCAGGAGTCTTCTCCACCGCCAGTGCGCCCCCGTCGCCGGTTGCACAGCCCCCCACGCCATCGCACCACGTGGTCTCAAGTTACGACACACCAATGGCAATGCTAGCATCAACACACAGTCATGAGCAGGAAGTAAACAGCATCTCGGAGAAGAAGAATGCAATGCAGAAGAAACTAGAGCAGCTTGAGGAGCGAGCAGCAATTAAGGTTGGTTCATTAACTCATTTACAGAGTTTGACTTTTGGATTACCTCACTTGTGTATATTATGCATTCTATATTCAGTTTACTTAGTAAATCTTTCTATGTTTTATGCCTACCTTAAACTCGTCATGTTGGGGAAAATTACTGTAATTGGATGTCATTAATTATTTCAAATAGCTTAAATACGTGACAAGTACTGTACTAGCGCTAAAACGAAACCTTGGCTAGTTAGTTTTAAGTGTTCATTATTTTAGTAATGTTTTCAAAAAGAAATTCTACAGTCAAACAAAAAATACCCCCCCCCCCATGATGTGATTTTTTTTAGCACCGCGTCTTACTATCCTTTCAAGCTATATGCATATGTACTAATTATGCTAATGAGTTAGGGATGAGGAAGGGTGAATTTAGAAGAAATGTATCAGCATTTTTGTGGAAAGAGAGATTGAAAAAAATATTTTGGAAAAACCAACTCTCACTACACTTTACCTGGATTTTAACCCGAATCTCCCTTTCATAGTAATTCTAGTCTGTCGCGAGGGTGACACCTTAGACCATGTGGCCACCGAAGCAGGTCTTGTGATGTTAGTTTCTAAGAGGGGGGAAACCCATATGTTCTTAGAACGAGGGCTAACCCAAATCTAGCACTAAATTTTCAGTAACAATCAATAAGTTATTTTAACCTACAGCAATGATTGCATAGTTTAAGGCGTCATTCTCACAATGTAATAGATTGTCGGTTTTGGGGAGAAGGAGGTTTGAATCCCAGTCAGGTGTATTGATGATGTTTTTCCTGCTGGGTTTTCCATGCTATCTCTATGCAATTACAGATATATTGACTTTAAATTCTACCTTTTGCATCTTTTTCCCATTAATGTAATTTAAATATAAATTAATGTGTATAACTTGTACAGTTAGTAGTGTATTTTTTCTCTGCATTTCTCTTACTAAAATTTATCAGTCGTTAAATTAACCAACCTGATTGGTTTGACCACATGGAGAATATACCTGACAGACCCAAAAAGCTTGTATTGAATTGCTAAAAGCTAAAATGATTATTTTTACCATCCTTTTTTTTTTCATTCCGCTAGGGAGGAATTGTAAAATTCTGTTGACCTTGCAGTCTAGGGAGATGATGGAGTTGAAGCAGATGATGCTACAACTCCAGCAACAACAAGGCTGGCAACTACCCAACATCCCACCACCGACTACCTCCAAAGTGAATCCCTCGCTGGAAGGGATGAAAGCTGCCTTGGACAACATTTTGGTTAAATGCCGCACCAAGGACCAGATGATCACTGCCATGGCTGATGAACTGCAGAGGCAGCGAAGGAGCAGTGCCATGGAGAGGGTCTTGACTGACGTGGCCACCGACAAAGCAAACATGGTTCCTGACTTTGACCGTGCTCGCTTACATGAGTACCTGCAGCATGTGAGTACTTTAATCTTCTCACGCTACACAAACATTGCTTTAGGTCAGGCCCCCAGTAATTGAGAGGCGCAAACCACTCAAACATGTGTCTTTTACACCGGCGAGTCTTGCCGCAGTCACAACACATGTGCATGAAATGCAATATTTTGTTATTATTTAATTATTTTATAAACTTGTCAATTGTAATTAGGTAAGCATGTATGTTAAAGGTATCATATTAATGGACGAAAGCTTATCTTTTTCTAGTGTACATATTTTAAATATCATTAGAGATCATATGCCCAAATCCTCGATTCCTCGAATCCATTGGTATTTGAGGGATTTGTAATATCTTCAAAAAGTATCCCTAATACAATATTATGAAGACCTTAATTTCACATAATTTAAAGCAATTGGTAAAAGGAATTATAAGGATTTATGTAGCTAGGAGGAAAACAAAATCAACAAAAAAAAAGGGTAAAATTAGGGGAAGTGTGCACATATTTTTGTGAAGGGAAAATGGAAAACCAGTACACCTAACGACCAAGATTCGAACACCAATCTCCCCACCATTGGCAGTCGAGAGAGTGATGCCCTAGACCATACGGCCACCGAAGCGGGTAATAAATTAATTCACCTGCTTCAGTGGCATATCTAGCTAACTTTATGTTGAGCTAAACTGCAGAGGATGGGGAGATCGAGATTTGAATCTTGTTCGGGTGAACTGGGGTTGGTTTTCCTAAATGTTTTTCCACTCTCCCTCCACGCAAATGTGGGTTCACTACCTCTATATTTAACCTTCCCAATTCCTAGTCCATTAGTGTAATTAATACGTAAGCGTATGACCCGAACGGGTAGTAAGACACGGTGCTAAATAAATGAATGAATAAATAAATTAAATTATTTGGCGGGGGGAAATTCATTGCCTCAGACCACCTGAAATTTCTGGTTGACCCTGCTCAAGTTATCAGTAGTTTTCTTAAATCATTGCTGAAATACTAGAAATAACAAAATGCGTACACTTATTTAATTTTGTTTTTGATCATTTGAGAGTGGTTAATTATTATATTGCCTGTGTTTATGCAGCCTCGTCCACGCACTGTGCCAGAATGTGCGCAACATGAGACACCTGGTTTTCCCAAGGGTCTGACTGTGTTGCGACGCATCAATCCTAACACACTTCTGCTTGGCTGGGACCCTCCTTCACCCACAATCACCGGCATAATCGGCTATGATGTAGGTTACTTTCTTCAAGCAAATGTTATAGTTACAAACATTATGCTAGCAACTACTATATTAGAACCTGTATGGTTGTGTATGCAATTGTGCCTCTTATAGCAATATTAGCTACATTATATTCTAGAGTCTGGTGAGAATTAAGGTGCAAATAAACTTGAGATTATTATTTCAATTCATCAAGTCTATGAACCTTCAAAATCATAGGTTACAAATCAGTGGTCAGGCCAGTAATTATATATGGATGTGAGACATGGGTGATGACCAAAACAAATCAAGAGAAACTCGGATGTTTTAGTGGAAGATTCTCGGAAGGATCTTTGGACTCTATTGCAACTCGAATACAAACCTTTATTGTGATAGAACATATCGGGGTCAAACAGCTATATAATAAAAATGGCATAGTCCCAGAAATCAAATCCTTACGTCTGAGATGGGCTGGTCACGTTCACAGTCTTCCTAAAGATAAGCCTTTTAAGTTAATATGGGAGGAAGCACTAACCAGAAAAAGATCACAGGACATCTGATTATAAGGTGGAGGGACGGCATCAGAGTGGGATTATCAACGATGGGCCTATCCTTCCACCCAACTTAGGATGACCGAGTGAGGTGGAAGCAAATGGTATAGTCTTCGAAGACCGACCCAGGGTTGTAGTGCTAGTAGTAGTTGAAGGTGGTTTCAATTCACATAGGACTTTTGTAACTCTGAGTCTCACCGTTAAGGATTTAAATAGATATTGGTAGCCATGAAACTCGAAAAAGAAATACAAAATTATAAAAACAACACCTAACAAATATCCGAGCCAACCTCTAGATACAGTTTAATAATACATTGGCTGCGTTTAGTATTGAAGTGGGTGCATAACATTTATTGCACTTGGTAAGTTTTGAAAGAGAAGAATGGTTTTGAATTCTGACAAAGAGCACTAGGTATTTTTCTCGGTGTGGTTTTTTAGTGTTTTTTCCCAATGCTCTCTTCAAGTTAATGTTAGTAAATTTCCTCTTATTCATATCATTCTCATCTCTTTAGAATAAACTGTGTTGAGTATATTAATTACTCAGTTCAATGCTTGAAAAGTCTAAGGCAGCGGTTCCAACCTTTTTCCGCTTGCGTACTCCTTAGACGCCAATTTCTATTAATTGCACCCTTAATTATAGCAACTACAGTAATAATTTCTAATTTATTTGTTGTGACTGAAAATAAATGGTCTAATAATGGGATTAAAAAACACTGTAATGATAAGGTGAAATAAATGTTTACATTCAAATAGCAAAAGTTACATGAAACACTAGCACATTTGACTGATTAATAATAAATAAAACTATTTTATTATGTTTGATATTGAAATAATTTTCTCAAGGTCAAATATGGAAGAAAACCCACATGCCCCTCACCATATCATTGAGCTAGTCTCATAACTATTGACTTCTTTTTTTCTTACATTGCTGGAATATGGAGATCTTTCACCCACTATTCAAATATTTTCGCGTACCCCTAAACGGCCTGACATGTACCCCATATTGAGAATCACTGGTCTAAGGTGTTACTCTCGCAATATACTGGACTGCCGATGTTGGGAAGACCAGGTTTATAATACAGATTGGGCGTACTGAGTGGTTTTTAAATAGTTTTCCCACTCTCCCTTTATATAAATGTGGGTATATTACTATACATTTTACCTTCCTCATACATACTCCATTAAAGTAGTTAAAAATATTTGTTTATAAGCTGTACAGGTAGTGAGATGTTTTGACAAAAATTAATAAAAAACCTTTTATATGATGAAACTGTGAAAAAAAAAACTGTAAAATGTAAATTACAGGAAAGTGAACCTACCTGGAAAGAGACAAGCACACTTTTCTTCAATCACTTTTTCCTCCAATTTGTTCACACACATACAGAAAATATAAAATATACATCAGGAGATATTTAAATTTACCCAAAATTGAGACAAAACTTATCTGAGTTTTATATAGCTTTCCTCTTAGATATATTATTCATAAAAGAAAGTACACTAACGATGGATAGAAACAAAATGAAAGTGAGAAGACAAACCCAGGTCACACTGCTACCACTGGATTTCATATACTCTTTGCGACCCTCCAACCACCTCATTCCCCTCCATGTAAATTAGTCAAGCAACACTCACATAAATGGATCACCATCACCATCACCATCACCATCACCATCATCATCATCATCATCATCATCATCATCATGTAGTTTCCAGCCTGAGGCTGGGACAGTTTGGTAAAATGCCTCCCATCTTCCTCCTCTAATAATTGCATCTATTCTTCTCCTCTCACTTGAACACTTTCTGTTATCTGCTCCTCCTATCTATTTCTTGGCCCCTCTTTTGGTCTTTTTCCTACGTATTTCCGTATCCATCATTCTCTTTGGCATCCTCTCCCTTTCCATCCTCATTACATGCCCATACCATCTCAGTATTTTTCCTCTACTCTCTAAATGTACACCCACTCTTTCCCGAATAAATTCATTCCATTTCCTATTCCTCTGTGATAGCTAACATGATACTCACAAACTTAATTCCCATGGCCCTCCACTTTTGAATTAATATATTTGTGTCTAGCTTAGACTGTTGTAAAACTAGGGTAATTTTCATTTCTCAGTAATCACCTCCTATTTTGGTTCTGGTTCCTTCAAAATAACTGTTAATTTAGTTATCTATTCTCGTTCATGTTTGAATCCTTGATTAAAACTTGCAAGATTAACCATAAGATGTCAATAATTTAATTCTTGGGTTGCGTCCAGCACTCAATCTGGCTATCTCATTGGTAGACCACCAGTGTTTAGAAGACAAACTTGGAATTGGGGATATTTATTTTAAATAATACAGTGAACCAGATTTTCTGAAGCTTTCTGAGTAAACTATTTGGTTTAGCATGAGAAGGATTGACAACAAAGCTATGTTCATATATATTCCAAGAACCAGGGTTCAAGTCTTAGTACCTACTTTTTTTTATCGATTAATTTTGAACAAAGTTTATAGCTCTTTATTAAAAATCTCTGCTCACTTTTTGAGATAAATTATGTTGGATATGGAAAGAGGGATAGGAACAAATCAAATAAAAACCCACAACATGGTTCTTACACACAAGTCGAAAAACATTGGACAAAAAGGTAAAGGTTGCCTTTTGAAGGAAATCGATTGTTAGCGCCCATTTCCTCGTCCTGGGTTTCATATTAAAAGATTATGGAGGCTGCACTGCATATTTCATACTCCCTCCTGATAAGTTTCAATACAGTGAAACCTAGGTCAGGCGATTGGGCGGTAATGATTGATTTCCTACAAAGGCATCCTCCTGATAAGTTTCAATACAGTGAAACCTAGGTCAGGCGATTGGGCGGTAATGATTGATTTCCTACAAAGGCATCCTCCTGATAAGTTTCAATACAGTGAAACCTAGGTCAGGCGATTGGGCGGTAATGATTGATTTCCTACAAAGGCATCCTCCTGATAAGTTGCAATACAGTGAAACCTAGGTCAGGCGATTGGGCGGTAATGATTGATTTCCTACAAAGGCATTCATTTGCTTTTTGTCCATGGTTAGTGATGTAAACCTATCTCAAAAAGGGAAAAGTTGCTTTCCTTATAGAGATATATAAGTATGTCATTAATTCTCCCTTTTACTTGTGCCTAAAGGGCAAACAATAAATGAATGCATTTATTCCTGTACCTTTCTTTGTATATAACATTAAGGAATATTTTTTTATGCTAGATATTCGTCATATTGCAGGTGTATGTGAATGGGAATATACAGGAGAGGGTGCGCAGTGCCACCCGAAATAGAACGTTACTTCATGGACTGGACCTCACCAGGAAGATAGAGATATTGGTTTATGCTGTCACACCCAAAGGGAAGTTTGCTGATCCAGCCTTTGTGTCTTACCAAGACACTGTTGACAGACCCAGCAGGCCAATGGGTCATATATGACAGAATGAAGAATAAACGTTTGTGAAGGGGGGATTTTCTCTAGAATTTCGAAACATTGTGTGTATCACTTGAGAATGGTAGTATTAATTATTAATGTTAAATTGGTTGATAAACATTCTTTTCATAGGGAATATTTTGGTTTGTTTACTTATTTGTAAACCAGCTTTGGGTCAACTCTTTGAGTGACTGAAAAAAAAATTCGATCAACACAAGTTCTTTGTACAGTAAACAAACAAACATTTGTGAGAAGATCCAAATCGATGAAAGGTATATTGTTTTTCTATCAAGTGCCTTGTTAGTAAGAACTTTTTTTAGCTTTACATTTCTTTCCTGCTCATGTTGCTGTTTTGTTCCTGCTCCAAGTATTCTTTACGAAACTAAGAATTTTCATGCTAAAATTATAGTCTAAATCATAAAGACAAACAATGTATTAGATTATTATTTTATATGATTTTTTATATTTCATTGTAAAAAAAATTGTATACAAATAAATTTTATGTAAACTTTGTTTTACTACTTTAAATGCTTTATAATGTTAAACATATCATTAGACAAAATAAAGAGACTGACACAAGACTAGTATTAAAATAATTAGGTTTTTATAATACAGCTTATATGTATAAACAATTATAGTTAAGTTAAAGAACACATTTTCTAGATTTGGGTAATGGACAGTTATGTTTATAATAAATTATGTGCTACATTACCTCAACCTACTATCCATTAAAATCGTTTTTAATAAAGATGTATAATAAAATGTTTATAACTGTTTTATTTTAAGAGATATCATAGTTTATCTCTTATCTATAAAAGGAAAACCTCTTTTCACTTTATGAAGTACATTTTGCTATATTTGGAAGAAGATACAGGAACGGTTGATAGCTATTTAAATGTGTTATCCACCTTTACTGTAACTTCTGCATATTTTGTTTATCTTCATAGTAATTCCATTTGAGTGGAGAAATGTATTTGAACCATATAATAAAAAAAAGGACACATTTTGAAAATCACTAAAAATATAGCTTACTAAACCTTAAAGAGTTTATAGTCAGGCTAACTCACCTTTTATCTCATTTATAAAAAAACTCGTTTTACTCTTTAAAATAGTTATATTTTACCCTGCTGCTGCTGCTATAGAGAAGTTTAAATGACAACTGTGATTTTCTTTTCCTTGTAGAAATCATTTGTGTTTGTTCTTTTAATTTGATCCTGCCCAATAATACTTTTTTTTTGTCGTTGGTAACTAAGTATCAGTAGTGTCAAACCAACACGAAAGAAAATAATGTAACTAACAATGCTTTTCTTCAATTAACCCTCTAAATTCATTGCGTGTGATCTAAGTTTAGTTTGTAGCTTGTTAACCTTCACTCTGAGTTATTGATACTTGAAGTGAAAATGCCTATTCGCACACCTTTAAGTTGAGTTTGAATCAAGTTGAATAACATCAAGATTAATGTTAAGTAATAGTAATAATAATAAAGCCATTTCTGGAAAACTTATGATCATACCTAATTGGTTTTTAATGTATTTAATATATGTAGCTGTCCAAATTTTTTAGTTTTACGTCCATTGCTGTTTCCAACCTGGGTCAGTTTTTTTTTATTCAAGCTATATATTTCCCACTAACGGCTTACTAGGTCTTTCGTAGCTTCATATGCCTTTAATCTAACTTAAGATTAGTACAGGCACAACATCAAAAATCCCCGGCCGTTAATTAATCACTGTTAAAGGGTAAATCCACATTTCACCAATGATAAATTTCTCAGTCATGCCAGGAATTTATCCCGGGACCCTTTGCTCAGTAGACAATTACGCTACCGACTGAACAAAGGTGTCGCACCAGTTGTACAATTTATGTGTTAAAATTGAATCAACTTAATTTAATTCAAATTGAGACGGAATCAAAAGTTTCAAGTACTCAGATTTTTCAAGTTTTGATAACATTTCTGAGACTAGTTTTAACAACTAAATCTTGGCTCTAACTTGAATCTTATAGTAGTTGCACACCCCTTCAAACACTTCAACACTGTTGGCTCCATAAATTCATTGAGGAATGTACAAAAGTCTCTTAAAATATGTCATCGTATGACAACACGTGGCTCACAACAAATCAGCAGTATGTATGCGGGATAACATTTGCAGCAAGAAGAATTGTGCTCTTTCCTTGCCAATCCTTCTCTTCTGGACCTCATGGCCCCACACCTATAATCCAAAGGTATCAGCACGTCCTACATCGTTGTTTACATCACTGAACTCTACTCCAGAGTCAGGGATTAAGATTATCCACATCATCCACCCTCTCAAGTCAGCTGATGGGCTGGGAGGATTTATGGCTCTGACTCTTGATGTTGTTTGTTAATAAGCGAACCAGGGCCATGATGAGCACAGGGGCTACTCCTTCCATCCCTCCTCTTGTTTCCACTGTACTCACGTGGATTACCTGCGGGAATATCAGGGCTAGGTCCAAGACTTGCACGATGCCGGATTACTGTGTCCACCACAGTCCTCGGCAATCTCCTCTAGGAAACCTAGAATATCAAATCATCATTAATTTCGGTTCCCTCTGATCTCAATCTTGTTATTTTGTTCTATGTCTTGTACATCCTAATTTTCTTATGGCCAGTATTTCTTCCTGTCATCACAGTCCTCATCAGTCTCTTGTCTATCATCGTTTTTATCTCTTTGTCTCAGTCAACAATTCAGTCTTTAGTCTTTTCAGGTAGTCTTATTTGTGTTTGGGTGATACTAATGTCGTGACATAGTCAAAGTGCTCACATAGGACACCATTTTGGAATATGAAATACACATGTCCCTAAAGTATGTCCTTGTTGTTGTGTCCTCATTTCTTGCGTTTTAGGATACTACCATACCACATACTCCGGTGTAGCCATCTCTACAAAGCCACATAGTCTTATCTCGGTCAGTCCTCTCCCAAAGAGAAGCGCATTGTATGATTAATGAACTGTGATGTAGTGGGTAAGTCCCTGGGTGGGGTTCCATCAACTGTTGTCAAGAGATTGTCTGCAAAGGCCATCAGTCCCACCATTCTGGGTATCAGCTCTGTTTCTAGTAACCCAGGCTCTAACCCACATCCCAAAATACAAAGGTCACTTACTGATCCTTGAAGACATCCCTTGGTCATTCCCAGACATCTCAGGATCATGTGTCTTCTCCTGCAGTATTATTATTTATCACCGTGTCTTACTACCCGTTCGGGTTATATGATTAAGTACTAATTACGCCAATGGATTAGGAATTGTGAAGATTGAATTTTAGAGGAAGTGTACCCGCATTTGCGTGGAGGTAGAGTGGAAAATCATTTTAGAAAAAACCACCCCCAGTTCACCCGACCAAGATTTGAACCTCGATCTCCCCGTCCTCGGCAGTCGAGCTCAACACGACTAGCGCGTTAGCCAACTACGCCACCGAGGCGGGTCTCCTGCAGTAGTCCTAGAAATTGTGGTAGTGCTTACATTACACCTGATATCACGAAAAATCTTAAAGAGTACAGGCCGCCACAAGTTTTCAAATGCTCCCAAGATGTCTACAAATATACTGACTAGCTATTTTTTAAATTGAATTTCTTTAAAAACTATTTGGAATAGTCCTCGCCTGGGTCTTATTACCTATTAGCCCCATTATTTAAAAGGGGCGCCAAAAAGCAATCCCGCTCAGGGGTAAAATTTACCTCGTGCCGCCTCTATCCACATCCATAAATACCATTACCAAGTCCTTCCCAAAAATGGTACCTTCTTTCCATCAGCTGTCATATAGCAAAAATACAAGTTTGTTGTAGAATTCTGTTCCCTAAATCTTTGTTGTGCCTCTCACCACTTTCCTTTCATTTTCTTTTTTATTCTTTTCTTTATTATTTACTCAAATTTTTGTACAGTGACACATCAGTGTTATTCCCCTATAATTTCTACACCTTTTTAAATCTTCTGTTACCTTGTGTTTCTTCCTTATCTCTCTCGGCACCCTATATAACCATTGAATTCCTGCTTCGGCTGTAGAACCTATCACTTCCACAGTTAGTTCATCCACACCCAGTACTTTTCCTTATTTCATCCATTTTTAATGCATCCTCCACCTCTTTCCATATGATCCTCTGATTCCCTCTCATCCCTTTCCTCTTTTGAGTTGAACATCTTCTCAACATATATCTTCCATAGTTCCTTTTCTTTTTCTCCGGTCTTCTTTGTCTTACTTCTTCCTCCATCATTTTAACTGCTTATCTTTTCTCCTTCCCCCTGTTTTCAACCGGGTCAAATAACTCCTTGTTTCTTCCTTCCACATCCCTTTCCAGCATTTCTGTCCATTTTGGCATCCAATCCTTCCTGGCTTTTTGTACCATTGGTTTCACTCTTCTTTTTTAATCTCGCTATGCTCTTCCCTTGTTCTCTCATTACTATTCTGAAAATTCCTTTTGAATGCTTTATACTTTTCCTCCACTGCTTCTTTCACCCTCCACCAGGGTGTCTCCTTCCATTTCTTCATATAACTTGTCCTCCCTCATACTTAAATCTCATCCTCGGGCATTAAGCTTCTTGCCTTTCATAGGCACAGCTCTCTTACTTCTTTTACAGCCCTTTATGTCTGCCATCAACAACCTGTGGTCACTGTCTAAGAACACAATTCGTAAATATCAAGTTAATACCATCTGCCTTTTCATTTAATCATCCATGAGCAAGTAATATAGCATAAAACTCTGCTCCCCATCTACCTTCCTCGTTTTATACCCGTTCTTTATTCCCTAATATATCCTCAAACCCTCCTCTCTTTTTCCATACTTTTGACTTAAGATCCCCTACTACTAACTGCCACTCATTTACCAAATGTATTTCTAAATCTACCTCGAATTTGTCTTTCTCTTCTGCTGGTCACCCTACTTGTGGTGCACACACTTATATGACCTTCACCTTTATTCCTCTTTCTGTTATTGACATATTTATTATCTGGTCATTCATCCCTACCACCTCTGCTTACAGACCTTCTTTGACTATAAAGCCTACTCTGTTTCTCCTCCCTTCCATCATTTCCCATCCACTGCAAAATGAAGCCATTCCTTAATTTCCTCATGCAGATCCCTATCCACTTGGCTTCGCTCAGACCTAGGCCATCCACTCTTCTCTCCCCCATCATGTCCGCAATCTCTTCCACTCTTTCGGAAACAAAACTAAGAATTTATTACACCCTACTTTATTAATTAAATTACTAACAAAACTAAGAATTTTTATATACCAAAATTCTAGTCTAAATAATAAAGACAAACAACATATTAGATTAATAATTTATGTACTTTTTAAACTTTATATAAGTAAAATAAACTATTGTATACAAACAAATTTTATGTAAACTTTGTTTTTCTGTTAATACTTTATTATGCTAAGCATAATCACTAGACATGATAAAGAGACTGACATGAGACTAGTATTAAATTAATTAAGTATTTTATAATACAGCTTATATATGTACAACAATTACAGTCAAGTTAGAGAACACATTCTGTAGATTTGGGTAACAGACAGTTATTATTATAATTAATGATTATGTGCCACAGTACCTTGACACACTAGCCATTCAAATTGTTTTTAATAATAAAGATGCATAATTAAATATTTAAAACTGTTTTATTTTAAAATATATCTTATTAATTAATAGTCATAGTATTTCCATTTCAGTGAGCAATTTACTTGAACCATATAATATAAATAAAATAAAATGCATTAAGCCATAAATAATACTTATGTAACAAATAAAAATTATGGGATTTTAGAAAAATAAATCACTAATAACTAATAATTCTATCTTACATAAGTTTGAATGGCAAAATAAATAAAGGTAACATTTTGAAAACCATTTAACTCATTAAGATTTACTAAGCTATATTTTATTAGTTAGGCTAACTCATTTTTTACTGTAACATAACTTAGCTCACTAAGAAAAACCTCTATTCAAGTTCATTTTTAAAATAAATAATACAATGCATGGAAAATATATGGGAAATTTATGCTTTTAACAGTAGAACCTGGATAATTCGAACTCAAAGGGACCAGGAAAACATTCAAAGTATCCATAAATTTGAATTAAATAAGTTTCTTAAAAGGAATTTTAAAGAAACACAGTTAAGTTTGCAATCAAGTTCAAAAATAGTTTTTAATGTATTTTGACATAATCTGTTCACAATTTCTTTAAAAAGTAAGATATTTAAATCTGTTTTCCTGATTTAAGTTTCAGTAATATTGTATGATTCTAATTGATTTATTGACTGGCAAAATGAATCGCTTACGTACATTATTGCGACTTTTTTTTAAAAAAAAGTCCTAGTTCTTGGATATGGTCCATGGCCTTTGCCGCGATTGGGATAGGCCTTTCCTGAACTACTGAAGAATTGACCTCTTCATCACGAGATGCTCTCATATTCATTGCTAAAAATGTTTTCTTTGTTTTTCAAAAATGTTTAAAGTGTGTTAGGGTGAATTCCAAAGAATATCCAATTTCTGATTTTTTTTAATCTCTTTTCCACTTCTTTATCACTGCTACTTTTTTGGCAAAAGTTAATGATTTATTGGACTGTGGCTTAGAGAGTGACATCACGATAACACACACACACAAACACTACTGTACAGTATGTACTGAACAAAACTAAAACCAAACAAAAACTAAACAACAAAACAAAATAAACTGGCATGTCACAAGAATATCACTACGACTGAATCACTAAGAACAGCGCACAAAACCACCTGAGAGGTTTGGACCTTGATGACAGAGTACAGAACTGTAAGTGTAAACAAAGACGTATGGGTGAGCGGGGGAGGGCGTGAAGAAGGGTACTGACCATATTCCAACGCCGCCTCCCCGGTTTCCAAAAATAGAACACCACCGCGCAACAACTAGAAGTAGGAAAACAATACTGCACACTACATTACAACTTACGAAAAGTTTGATATAACCAAAACAAAATTCGAACTATCCACAATTTTTTAACATTGTTTTAATACTAAATTAATGGGACCAGGTGATAATTTCAAATCAAAGACGATTTTAAATTATGGAAGTTCAAATTAGTCAGGTTCCACTGTACTATGAAATAAATGTTATGATACAATCAATTGTACAAACTCTCTCATATAGTGTACTAAATCTTCGAGGGGTGGGGCGATCAAAAATAAGTTAATTGTAAAACCACCCATAAATTATTTGTGGTTTTAAAAATAAAAATATATTCCCAGATACGGATTTTGAATTCATTTTTAAAGACCATTCTTGAAATATGACAAATTTGAGGAAATTTGAAATAATAAATAATCTCCAAATAGCAATTTTGAACAAAATTTATTATATTAAAAAAATTCTATGTTTTTCAAAAATCAGCTATCAGTTAACTCTCCTTAAATTAATTATTTTAAGAAAAACAAATATAGATAATTAATTATTTATGGTGTAAGAAACTGAGACTTATTTTAAACCAAATCACTAGAACCATTTTATATCATCACATACTGTTTACAGCCTGTGGTCTGGTCAGTTTATTAAAATGTCTCTCTCTATCTTCCTCTATCCTTCCACCATTCTTTCTCCTCAAATTGCTTCCATTCTCCTCACTTGTATATTTCTTGTTATCTGCTCCTCCCATCTCTTACATTATTTTTCCTCCAAACTTCATTTTCACAATTTCCTTAACATAAAAAGATTTTTTTCAAATGCATTCATCAGTAAACAACCCTTAAACCAATTCCCCTACCCTTTCCCCCCCCCCCCCCCAAAAAAAAATTATTCATTGTTGTTTGTCAGGTAAAATATTATCTACGTTTAAATTTTAAGCAAAATCGTCATGGCCATTTTTGAAAAATTTGTAATTCAAAAAAAATCCCTCGTCAGTAAGCTGTCCTTAATTTTAGGGCTAGGGTCAACATAAAAAAAATCCAGGGATATTGTCCTGTAACATCTAAAAATCAAGTTTTAAAAATATCTGTCAAACCATCTTACATGTGGGGTCAAGTACAGACAGAATTGTAAAATCCACTTTTCTTTTGGTTCGGATACACAAAAAATGTAAAAAAAAAACATGTTATATTTTACCCTGCTGCCACTAAAAAAAAGTTTAAAATGAGAATATATTTTTATTTCTTGAAAAAAACATTGTATTTGTTACTTTAATTAATTCCTATTCCTCTTTTCTTTCCTTTCTTCCCTAGATAACTTGACATACTTAATATTCATTAAAGAGAATTTGTAAACTCTTTATATCAATACATTCTAACCAATAATACTATTTTTTGTCATTGGTAACTATCAGTAGTTTGAAAGAAAATAATGTAGCTAACAATATTTTTCTTGAATTAACCTGTTATATTTTCACCGCTTATGATTTAAGTTAGTTTCTAACTTGTCAACCTACACTGAGTGATTAATACTTAAAGGTGTGCTAATAAGCATTTTCACTTCGAGGGCGGTCTTTGTATTGTATTTCTTCAAAAAATCCATACATAAATATTAAGATGAGTTTTTAACAGTAATGTTATTTTTGAAAAAACAAATGCAATGATCATATTAATTTGGGTTTTTAAATACATTTAATATATCTGTATAAATTATAGATTCAAATTGAATCAAAATAATTTAGACTCGACATATGTTTGGATATAATCAAGTTTTGATAACATTTCTGAGTCAAGTTTTAACAACTAAAACTTGTCTCTAACTCGAATTTTAGACCTATTAACAATAGATTTCAATATTGTTGGCTCCATAAATTCATCTGTAAACATGTCATCGTATGACAACACAAGGCTCACAACGACCCGGCAGTAAGTAGGCTGGGTGGCATTTGGGGCATGAAGGATTGCGCCCTTTCCTTGCCAGTCCTTCACTTCTGAACCTCATGGCCCCATGCCTATGATCCAAAGGTATCAGCACGGTGGAATTCCCTACAAAGTTGTCTGCACCACTGAACTCTGTTCCAGAGTCAGGGATGAAGAATATCAACCGAGGGTCAGGTATGTACAATTCTAAGATGTCATCTAAACTGTCCTCGTCATCACCAATTGTTTCATCTGGTGGCAATGGCAAGGATGATGATGCTTTTGGAAATGGTAAAACTGTTGTTTTAAATGTCTGTGAATTGAACGCTGGTAGCCCTCCATTATATTCTTGTCTTAAGGAATGAAAGAAAATATTATCCGAAAGGGCAATCGGTGTATCAGTGGATGGTGCGATTAAATCCTGTATTATATTTTCTTTACTATGGCTTTTGATAAATGACTGTAAGAAAATGTTTTTTGAATATTTTGGAGGAAAAGTTGCTACCGAGGTGTGCTGTGTAGAAGTTGGAGACACCTGTCCACTTAATGATGATCCGGTAAATGCTGAACCAAAATGAATCCTAGAAATTGTCACAGACTTGTTTTTCATAGGAGAAAAAGGCCGAGTTTGTAAATCATATTTTGGAGATGGGTTGTGATTCGCTGCAAAAAAGAAAGATTGCCTATTTCTTGATGTTCCATTGTGAGGAAATGTTTGTTTTCGGTTGATACTAATATTTTCCGAATGTTGGTAAGCATTTGAATCTCTTCTTGATGAGAGCTTGCTCGATGCTGAACTTGGAGGTAGCAAAGTGTCAGGTACTCGTTGATTGAGTGCCTTAGAAACCCTTGAATCTATAAAAGATTTTGGAGGAACCCTTTCAATGTCAACATTACTATGGTTACTGGAGGACTCAAGGCTGTTTTGAGTTTTTAAACCATTTGCACGCTCATTGATTGGCTCATGTTTGTTTATTTCTGGTTGTTGAGTATACTCTATATCTGATCTTTGTCTTTGAGGCTTGTTACTAAAGTAGTCTTGATTTGTAGGTTTTGAAGGCACCTCTTGGTTTTGTTTCAATATTTTCCGATCATGCTGAAACTGTGGCAGAAGTTGTGGCTTGGCTCTTGAAATGTCAGGTACAAGGTTTTCAGTGCTTTCATTAGAAGAAGAGACTGTTTTAGGCTGACGGGAAACAATCCCGGGAAACCAGTTTGGCTGTTGAAGTGACGTTCGATTTTGGTCATATTTCTCAAATGTCACTGAAACAAATAGTAAAAATTTGTAAAATTATACATTTAGGACCTGAACGACACTAGGAAGGTTCTTAAAAATAAACATTATAACAACAACTAGCCTTCATGAGGGGAGTTGCAAGAAATATTGGGGGGGAGGGCGAATACCAGTGTTTTTTCAAACTCCAAATTAGAAATCAGAAAAAATTTCCAAATGGCAAAGGAGAGTACAAGAAGGACATGTTGAGAACGGAGGAGGGGCAGGAGGCTCCCAGAATTTCTTTTAAATTTGGGTTGATAATCAAGCCTTGAACCGAGCTTTTAGGCAACTGTATTATTTAATTTAATTTATTTGTTCATACTGGATTTTTATAGCTACAAGGCTTTTTCAATGCATAAGGAAAGAACTTAAATTATTATTTATTTAAGTTTTTTTTTTTTTTTGCAGATATCGTTCAAATCGTGTAGTTTAGATTTAGAAATTTAACTGACTTTATTACAACGGTTTCCAACATTTTGTAGTTTATGACCACAACATTTCTCTGTGCGGCCATCGCGACCCTTTGATAACTTAAAAGCGTTAAATCCTAGTTGATAAGTTTTTTTCACTGTATATTACTACCAGCCCGGACAATCTACAGTTAACTACACCAGTGGAATAGGTAAATTAAGAGGAAATGTATTCCTATTTGCTTGAAGGATATTAGGATAAACTACCCCTGGCCAGAATTAAAATCCTTACTTGACCTTCACCAACAAGCCAAACCAAAAGAGCGTGACATTAAACCCGCATATCCCCTAATGTTTGTTTTAATTATTATAATTGTTTATAATAATGATTATATTCGACTAATATGTATTAAAAGAGAATAAACAAGCCCTGGGTTGGGGAATGATTTTATATTATGCTAAAAACAGTCCTGTCGCCAGGACTCTTTCGATTTGTTGGTTCTGACACTGGTCACGTGAGGCCCAAGGGGCAAGGGGTAGGTCATATATAAGCTGCTTGTGCGTATGAATACAGACAGGCCCGGTAGCATAGATATAGCAAGAGCAGTAATTCACAATGCCACTAACTGAAATCCCTAGTTCAACTAAGCTGCATAAATCTTCAGTGCCGAAGATAAATAACTTTAATAAATCGTGTGCAAAAGTAAAGGTCTTATTTATTCAGTTAAAATATCACACATAATTCCGTACCGATATAATTGGCGCTCGATCACGGGGCTATAAATACCGATTATATCATCAAAATACCGTACCGCTTTAATTAGTTCTCGATCACGGGGCAATTATCAGCGATTAATTCAATATCACTTCAATCGTCAACCATCGCCGACCAGTAACTCAACAACTGTCATTAAGAAATAGACGCGCCCAACTTTTGAGCAAGCTATGTCAACACTTGGTAAGTTTAATTCAAATCCTGTATCATTTTATTCGTTCTGTTTGTAGATTGGTTTTGTGATTTCGTAATACTAATGATTTTTAGAAATTCAAAAAAATTAAATGAATCTAATTTAATATGCTAACACGTGGTGAGAAAAAATCATTACCGGTAAGCTATGACCTGCCCCCACCAAAAATAAAGAAAAAGCTCCACCAATGATTAGAGTAATATATTATTAGAAAAATTTCTTAAAGAGAAAAGTCATAAAGCTCATTACACATCATGCAAGGAAAATAGGGGAGCGGGGTGTGAAATTAGAGGTAGATTATTTTTAAAAACATTAATGATGCATTATTGTTTAGATTTGAGTCCAAAGCCTTATCTTAGATAGAGCTCCTTGCTCCTTTTGATTGGATGGTTTGAGGCCCGGCTCGGAAATTATTTCAATTTGACACGTTTCGATGATGTTGAAATAACAGGCAGTAATACTAAACTCTTGTCTTGAAGATAGCAATAAAATTGCCGAAACGTGTCAAATTGAAATAATTTCCCAGTCGGACATCAACTCGTCCAATACAAAGGAGCAAGAGGCTCTTTATCTAAGATAAGGATTTGGACTCGAATCAAAAAATTTAACAATAATTATGCATTGATTTTTTTAAATAACTTCCATCTAGTTCCACATAAATTTTTGTCTCTTAACTGCATTATATGCAATAAACTTTATTTGACTTCGCTTTTTTAAGTATTTTTTTTTTATTCTTAACTGTATTATATTAACTATATTGTTATATTGGTTGAAACTTGAGAAATCTTAATAATAAATAATACAAATGGTCTTAACTAATGTAATAAAATAATCTAAACATTATATTAATTCAACTCTTTCTCTTAGCTACAATAACTTTAACTGATTTATTTTCATAACTATTTAGTTTTCTGTTTATCATTGTTATAAAAACTTATCGCGGTATTCTTTCGTTAATAGTATTTAAACTTGTTTCATATTAAATTAACTATATCAGCATTTACATTTTTCTTTGACGTATTTAATAATTTCTTTTGAATGTGTGGAATGCCAGGTCGCCACCGTGGTTCGGATTCCACGTTAAACTGTAGGTCCTTCATTTCATCTCACAATCACCCTACCATTACACATTAGCGTAAGTGCGTATAACCCGAACGGGTAGTAAGACGCGGTGCTAATAATAAAATAATAATAATAATAATAATAATAATAATAATAATAATAATAATAATAATAATAATTTCTTTATCAATAGGAAATTAATTTTTTTTAAACTTAAAACTATTCTTGATACTAATAAACTTAACTTTTCTCGTTCAAAGTCTTATCTCATATCAATCATGTTAGTTATGTAACGACGCACTTTCTGTTGACAAGAATACATACAATTACTGACCTGGTGTGTGATTATGCTCGTGTGAACCAACGAAAGGTTTATCCCTCTGGCCAATGAGCAAGTTGGCATCGTAGCTCTGTTCGGATTGACTGCAGTCAACCATGTACCAGTGATTGCAGATCATCATCCGTTGTTGGAACAGCGTCATGTTGGGACACTGGTATGTGAACTGACGACCTGTCGTGTCACACATGTGGTATGACTGGAAACAAAATACAAGCAACAATGGTACTAACGAGTTATTTCATTTCATCACTTTATCAAGGGCAACAATAGCTTCACTGAATGGAACGGTCTCAAAAAGTGTTTGCTTGAATCTAGGAGGTCAATGTTCGAACCTAATCACCTACGCAAGGTGTAGTTTTTATACCATGTCATATCCCACTTCAATCCACGTAATTGTTCTCACATTTTATTAAAATTCACAACTTATATTCTTAGGTTATACAGTTTAAATGACTGATGAATGGTTTAGTGTCTGAATCGATCAGGTTGGAAAGAAAAATAGAGTTTCAGTGAAAAGTCATTGGCATCCCCACAAATATATCTGCGAAGGCTATCGCAAGAGACTGGACGATCGTATCAGACCTGTCAAAGAGCAGGCAAACAAGCAAAGAGTAAGCCGTACCATATCTCGACTGTGCACGAGTCACACCCACCCGTATTGCAAAGCGACTGGCGTATTGTCAATAATTTGCCCAGATTTTCACCGAGAACCCTACCTGTTGGACATAGCATGGTTTACTGACGAAGCATGGTTCCATTTACCCAGCTATGTAAACTTGCAAAATACACGGGTGTGTGCCAGTGATAACCCCCACGCCATCCATGAAGAAACATTGCATCCAGCGAAAATTAGTGTATGATGTGCAGTGTCCAATCGCCGTATCATTGGGCTAATCTTTTTTCGAAGACACTAGGAATACCGACTGATACTTTGAAATCTTTACTGAGTTTGTGAACCAACTGGATGATCAGGAACTTGCAGATAGTTACTTCCAGCATGACGGTGCAACTTACCACACCTCCAATGGGAGCATGGCAGAAATTAGCAGCTTTTACAGGACAGGATAATCTCCAAAGACCTGTGGCCATCTAGGTCTCCCTACCGACACCCCCAGGTTTCTTTCCCTGGGGACTTTTAAAGGGCATTGTTAATGCCAACAAGCCAAGGTCGATTGAAAAACTGAAAGACAACATCAGGCGTGAAATTCCTGCCACCGATGTCGCTACGCTACATTGCACATTCGCCAATATGGAGCGTCGGGTGAATATATGTCTGGACACTGGCGGTGGGCACTTCCAGCATCTTCTCTGAGACAGTTCTATTATCATGGGCCAAGGTATGTCTTACATTATTCAAATATAACTTTGCAATCACGAGTTAGTTAAAAAGAATATATGTCAAGTCCCGAGTGAAACATTGTGTATTTACACAACATACCAAGTGAAACATATCTTACCAAATATAGCCTACAGAAAACAGGTACGTATATAAGAGTAACTAGGTCTAGATCTTTTATCCATCGCTAAACAGTTTTTAAGTACGTACCTAATTACGGTCATATATTTCTACCAGTTATTGCTGTCCATTTTAATTTCCATGTAACTGTTAAGATCCATTGATTACAAAGCTATGCGCGTTTACATCTAACATAAGGACTTATGCTGTTTTTAAATGGGTGCATAAATTCTCAGATCATTGGTCGTAACCAGACCGTTTAGTCTGGTCAAGGAAAGCGTTACCAAACCGAGGTCTGATATTGTCATAACCAGCCGCTATAGGAGTATTCAAAAGCTAATTTATTGGTGTTCTATTAATTTATACTAACTTCCTGTGTAGGTTCTGCTGACTAATAGGTCTCGACCATCCACATAGTTTAGGCCTTATACTCCACACAAGGATAGGCCTAACTTACACAATCAAGTCCCCAGATTGTAATCCAATAACACAATTATGCTCAAGTCACTCCATATCACATCTAACAAAACTGTAGCTACACCAAACATAGACTTCGCCCCTTTGATCACCCGCTCAAAACCTATACGCAGAACAAGTTTCCAGACACTGAAGTCTAACTACACTCATTTTTACCCATTTTTTTGACATATAATTTCTAAGTTTCACATGAGTCCATTCGATTTAGATGGCACCAATTATGTGTACCTCAAATAACATTTTAATGCCTTACAAAAAATGTCACACAGATCCACTGTCATGTGTTGCCATATTATACATATTTATACGTATGATATTTTGTTCCACTTTGTGTATGGAGTATTTTTGGGATGAAGACACGAACCAAACTATTATCTGGCCCGAGCATAAATACTCCTTGATTTGGCACTGGTGGTAGTAAATGCTGGGGCCGGGGGTGTAATTAATCAAACTATGAGAGAATAATATAATGCAAGCAATATTTGATCTGTTTTTAAAATGAACAAATCCTGAGTACACATTATCTATCACTTTGCTCATCAACACATAATATAAAACAAAACTTTTACCAAGATTTTTTTCTTGTCTAAATTATTTCACGCATGGATTTTTTTCCCAAGAAACAGACAATGTAAATGTTTGTCCTGATGTTTTATATTGTTTTCACAGTGAATACTTCATTCTAATTACTAGACAGTAAAGTTTTGAGATTGGTTACTAACAAATAAGTCATCATATTTCTCACCTGGCAGCCCGTGGGAATGTCTGCATAGTAGCCTGCTGGTCTGTCATGGCACGAGAACTTCGCACCAACCTGCAAAGCAACAAACCAAATATACAAGTCGAGGTCATTACGTTAAAAACACACAATGTTTTGCTGACAAGGCCGTGTGCTAGTCTGGTATCGATTATACACCAATCATATCATCTTTCTTGCTCAGAAAAAAGAAAAATCTCACTTGAAATATTGTGTTATTTGATAAGAAACCAAACATCATGAATGGTAATCTGTTTCCGTGAACGGCCTCATGGTCTAAGGCATCACTCTCACAATAAATTATACTGCTTGTGAAAGGAAGATCCGGGTTCGATCCCGGTCGAGTGTATTGAAGGGTTTTTTCGCTAAACGTTTAACCACACTCCCTCCACGCAAATAAAGATACAATTCCTCTAAATTCAACCTTCCTAATCGTTAACACACTAGCGTAATTAGTAGATATGCATAAAACCCAAACGTGAAGTAAGACAAGGCGCTAAAAAAAAAATACAGACAGTAGCAAATAGAAGCATCACATAGTTGAAGATTAAAAAATCGAGCAATTATTCTGCATCAAAAATATATATAATTAGTATTATAATTAAAACTCACACCGGTGAACAGGTTGATTAAATTCAAAGCTTATTTATTTTTATTTGCCACTGACAAGAAGGCTGGGGTTTGAATCCTGACCAGGTGTAGCGGGGATGGGTTTTTTCCTTAATGGTTTCTCACTCTTCCTCCCTTCAAGTGCAGGTACATTTCCTCTATAGTTTACCTTCCTCCCCTTACACGGTCAGTGTATTTGAATGTGGATAGTCTGGACAGAAAGGTGCAAAGAAGAAAACAACATAAATTAAATAACTTCCAGTATGAATGAAGTAAGAAAAAACAAAGTAGTTCCCATGTAAATAGACCTACTATGTGTGGTAAGAGTCAAATTCAAAATGGTGACTGGCAGCGTTATCATTAGGGAAAGCATAATATGTGAAAAGTGGGCTTGTGCTAATAAGTAGGCCTACAATGAATATTATGCAGGTTTGTCTAGCGAAGGCTTAATTAGAGATATTTAACTAATGTTTAATAGGTTAATTTACAACACTATATTTAGCAAGGATGATATAAGATGGAGGATTTTGAGTGCTATTGGTCCCAGTAAGAGGCTAGCGGCTCTATTATTATTATTAGCACCGCGTCTTACTACCCGTTCGGGTTATACGCACATAGAGGCTCTATTAACAGGTAAGACAATGTGACAATCCTATGTAGTCAGAGCGATGTATATTTAAGAGAAACAACTGCTATTTTTTATTATTTTTTTATTTAGCACCGCGTCTTACTAACCGTTCGGGTTATACGCTTTAAGTACGACTAATAATAAAATTTAGCACCACGTCTTACTAACCGTTCGGGTTATACGCTTTAAGTACTACTAATAATAAAATTTAGCACCACGTCTTACTAACCGTTCGGGTTATACGCTTTAAGTACTACTAATAATAAAATTTAGCACCACGTCTTACTACCCGTTCGGGTTATACGCTTTAAGTACTACTAATAATAAAATTTAGCACCGCGTCTTACTAACCGTTCGGGTTATACGCTTTAAGTACTACTAATAATAAATTTAGTACCACGTCTTACTACCCGTTCGGGTTATACGCTTTAAGTACTACTAATAATAAAATTTAGCACCACGTCATACTACCGTTCGGGTTATACGCTTTAAGTACTACTAATAATAAAATTTAGCACCGCGTCTTACTAACCGTTCGGGTTATACACTTTAAGTACTACTAATAATATTATATATTTTAGCACTGCGTCTTACTACCCGTTCGGGTTATACGCTTTAAGTACTACTAATAATAAAATTTAGCACCGCGTCTTACTACCCGTTCGGGTTATACGCTTTAAGTACTACTAATAATAAAATTTAGCACCGCGTCTTACTAACCGTTCGGGTTATACACTTTAAGTACTACTAATAATAAATTTAGCACCACGTCATACTACCCGTTCGGGTTATACGCTTTAAGTACTACTAATAATAAAATTTAGCACCGCGTCTTACTACCCGTTCGGGTTATACGCTTTAAGTACTACTAATAATAATATTTAGCACCGCGTCTTACTACCCGTTCGGGTTATACGCTTTAAGTACTACTAATAATAAAATTTAGCACCACGTCCTACTACCCGTTCGGGTTATACGCTTTAAGTACTAATTACGTTAATGGATTTAGTAATTGGGAAGGTTGAATTAGAGGAAGTGAACCCGCATTTGCGTGGAGAGAGAGAGAGAGAGAGAGAGAGAGAGAGAGTGGAAAACCATTTAGGAAAAACACCCCCAGTTCACCCGACCGAGATTCGAACCTCGATCTCCCCGTCCTCAGCAGTCGAGCTCAACACGACAAGCGCGTTAGCCAACTACGCCACCGAGGCGGGTTATATTTAAGAGAAACAACTGCTATTGTTTGGCGGTGTAGTCCAGTAACCACAGCCAAGCCGGACTTCGGTATATTCAAACTTTAAGGGGAGTTCTTATTTGTAATATTCAATTAATCATTTCCATCGATTCAATTTTCATAAAAATGAAAGGGATTTGTTCCCATGTATAATTGATTATGTTGGTTATGATGAGACTGATCAACTACAGTTTCATCATAGAAATGATGCCGTTTATAACAAATGGGAGGTTTGGTTTGTGAAAAATGTGTGCAGCTACCGCACGAGTGAGAAAATAATTATATCACATAAAATAAACATAGATAAGCGCGTCAACAGACAAACTTAATTAAAGGCTCTCTGGCATGTCCAGACGTCAACATAGACGAAACTGGAAAACAATAATTGAAGATTAAATCCAATACAAGGTTGCAAGTGGTCACGGTGTAACGTTGAATTTAAATAAATCTTTATTTTAATAGAAAAATGAACTCACTAAATCCTTATATTATAGTAAAAATGAATTCAGTATTTCTTGTACAGGTTCTCACTGTTAATTTTGTTTTCATTTTACAATAATGGTCATTAACGATTAAGAAAAGTAGCTTTTTTGATTTTTAATGAAAGCTTTAAATAATGATTCAGTCTAATTAAATTACTATTCCGACAATCAATTTGTATTATTTTTCAATGAATCATTGAAAATAACACGTGAGAACTGGCTTAAGACTGAATAATTATTTAAAGCTTTCATTAAAAGTTAAAAGGAGGTCTACTTCTCATAATTTTTAATTATCATTATTGAAAAATGAAAACAAGATGAAATTTGAGAAAATGTACAAGAATTACTAAATTAATCTCTCTCTTAATGTGTACATTTGTTTAAATTCAATGTCACACTGTGACAATTTGCAACCTTGTATTGGATTTAATCCTCAATTGTTTTCCAATTTCGACTCAAGTTGACGTCTAAACAGGCCCGACTACCTTTAGTCAAATTTGTCTGTTGACGCATTCTACGCTTCTTTTTATTCAAAAGGGTGACCTGGCGGTCTAGGGGTAAGGTGTTGGACTTCTATGCTGGGGTCCGGGGTTCAATTCTCGGTCCCGGCACAGATTTATCTGATTGCCAAACCCTTCCTTCACCTCTGACAAGACATCTTGTGAATGTGGGGAATGCCAGGCCTCCATCGTGGTTCGGATTCCACGTTAAACTGTAGGTCCTCCATTTCATCTCACAATCACCCTACCATTACACATTAGCGTAAGTGCGTATAACCCGAACGGGTAGTAAGACGTGGTGCTAATAATAATAATAATAATAATAATAATAATATATATAATAATAATAATTTTTATTCAATATACATTTTCTAACTCGTGTTATAACTGCACAAATATTTCACGAACCGAAGTTCGCATTATTTTAATACAGTGTCATTTCTATAAGCGAGCAGGTAGTTGATCAATCTCATCACGATCATCATGATAAATGATACATGCTAAGGAATTCCTTTCATTTTCAGGTTCATTGAAAATGAATTTTTGGAAATGATTAATTGAAAATGACAAGTGAGAAGTCTCCTTAAGCGACGGGGTCAACTTCATCATGAACCCGAGAGGCGATGATTGATAACAATACTAGAGTCCTCTCAAATGTACGATTTTTTTTATTCTTTACTAAACTTTCAACGGCAAGATGCGCTAATAGTCATACGCTGGTCACTCAAGCTCTAGAATAAAATTCCAGCATAATTCCTGCTAAGAAAAAAAAAATACAATTTTTTGAAAGGCTTTTTCTCCAGTTGTAAGATTTTGAATAAATTATTCTGAATGAAAATGTTTGCTAAAAGGTGTGTTGAACACATCGCCAATATGAGAGTACAGTATAATGGTCCAACTTTATAATACTCATCACATTTTTTTCCAAGGTTTGTATCAGAAAGTCACTATTACACTTATGTGTGCTCAGCCACAAATCAAGTATTTAGTAGAGAATAGACAAGTTAAACAGTAGTATGTATACAAATGTGCCACACCCAGTGACGGAAGAAAGAACATTATTTGTGTAGGTGGCAAAGATTATTAGAAAATGTTCGAGAATTAATTGCCCATAAAAGCTATTTTAAGAGGTCCGCAACTGAGAATATTTTCAAAATTAGACTCCCCACTAAGATATTTGAAGTAGTCTTTCCCCCATTTTTTTAAAATGTGTTTGCTCTTAGAAAATACTAGTGTGGTCCTCGCTTTTAAATTCCCGACAGACAATACAAATCAAGCATGGTTCCCGGTTTTTCTGACCAAATGATTGTGTTTTGACAGTCCTGTCATTGTGCTAACATCACGAGATACCACGAGAAGTATTAAGGTACTATTATAACCATAGTATATAACTTATTATTGTAATAAATTTCACTTATAAAATTGAGTATTAATAGAGAATAATAATTAACAATTCGCCCAGGTTCATTTGATCAATAATAGTTTGCGGGCAAGAAAGCCAATCTTTCGATAGATAATGTCGCTATACCTTTATCAAATAAAATGTTCATACGACCTCTATTTCTATGCTCTTGTCCGTGCTAATCATGACAGCTCCCATACTCATTTACCTCGGTCATCACTCGAATTGAGAGGTTTAATTTTAGTTCGACCCCTTTGACATACATTTGTGAATAAGCCCTTTCATAATTAGCTCAGTTTTAAGTCAATCAATAGAAGTATTGTTTTTCTAAAGCCTTATGTATAGGGCCGCGTCTAAGGGGGGGAAAGGGGGAGGAAAGGGCGGCAAAGGGGGCAATTTCCCCGAGCCTCACGTTCCAAGAGGCCAAATTTCCCCCCAAAATTATTAAATTCAATTACAATAATATTTAGCACCGCGTCTTACTACCCGTTCGGGTTATACGCTTTAAGTACTAATTACGCTAATGGATTAGGAATTGGGAAGGTTGAATTAGAGGAAGTGAACCCCATTTGCGTGGAAGGAGAGTGGAAAACTAGGAAAAACCACCCCCAGTTCACCTGACCGAAATTCGAACCTCGATCTCCCCGTCCTCAGCAGTCGAGCTCAAAGCGAAATTCAAATACAGTTATTATAAATTTTGCATCAAATAGTTTACAGATAATTATAATTATTATTATTATTATTATTATTATTATTATTATTATTATTATTATTAGCACCGCGTCTTACTACCCATTCGGGTTATACGCACTTACGCTAATGTGTAATGGTAGGGTGATTGTGAGATGAAATGAAGGACCTACAGTTTAGCGTGGAATCCGAACCATGGTGGAGGCCTGGCATTCCCCACATTCACAAGATGTCTTGTCAGAGGTGAAGGAAGGGTTTGGTAATCAGATAAATCTGTGCCGGGACCGAGGATTGAACCCCGGCCGCCAGCATAGAAGTCTGACACCTTACCCCTAGACCACCAGGTCTCTTACAGATAATTAATTAACAGCAATAAGCATTTGCTTGGTGATAGAATTCTATCCCAGGTTCGTGAAAACCCTGTTATTCGAGTCATGTGCTGCAGTACAGTGGAAAACGCCACCATTGTGCTACCACTGTCGGTCTAAATAAAATAACAGTGCAATGGTAAAAAGAGGAATTTACTTTTGTTAACTTAATTTGATTATCACTATTATTATATTATTATTATTATTTATAGCACCGCTTCTTACTACCCGTTCGGGTTATACGCACTTACACTAATGTGTAACGGTAGGGTGATTGTGAGATGAAATGAAGGATTTAAAGTTTAACGTGGGATCCGAACCACGGTGGAGGCCTGGCATTCCACACATTCACAAGTTGTGATTAATACGTGTCTTATCATAGGCGAAGGAAGTGTTTGGCAATCGATAAATCTATGCCAGGACCGTGGATTGAACCCCGGACCCCAGTTAATTGGATTGATTGTTTGCATCTAATAAAGTACATTCATTTAATGAGTTAATCAATAAGCTGTAAAACACCAGAAATTATTAAGCAATATAAGTACCGGGTACGTATAAATATATTGCAACGGTTTATTGCTAAAACTGAAAAACTGCCGTGCCTCACTTTTTTACTACCCCGGGCTTACATTTTCTCAAAACGGCCCTGGTTATGCATATGTTCTTTTTGTGTGTGTGTGTCTCTCTCTTCCACAATCTTTTTTTTTTAATTAAATAACTTAGTTTAGTTCAATTTGATACACAAAAACATTAGTTAAACCAAATTTGATGCGCACACAATAAGAAAACTCTTATTCCTATTCTTTATCGCCCCCATTTTCCTATTCTGGAGCCACGAGTCTCCAAAGTGTGGAAAAATATGTTTTGTTTATTTATTTTTAAAAAACCTAGAACAAAGTTAATTCAATAAAGATGACGGTCACCATACGTAATGTTCTAGTAAACAATGCCCGCATTTACAAAACTATGCTTTTATCAAGACATCCTTTTTATAAGTAAATTATACTGTAGACGTATAATATCTAAATATTATTTATTACAATAACTTAACTGCACTTTATATTTGACACTCATACCTTTAATAGAGTGTGAAGCAAACAGTGTTTACACATTTAAAAACTAATAAATGCTTCAAATTAAACTTAAAATAACAAAAAAATTATATTTTTTTTACATACAGTAGCCCCATGGCTTCTTTGGTGCTGAATGACAGCTCACAGCTGACTTCTGACAGTAAACATTTAGTTATATACCTAAATTTTGACCGTCAGAAGTGACAGCTGCTAAACACATGTTTTTGCAGATCATATGGTTCGGCGTAGGGATACATAATTTGGTCTGGTAACTTTTCAAAGTGTTTAGCTGTCAGCTGTGAGCTGTCAGCTGTGAGCTGTCAGTCAGCACCAAAGAAGCCATGGGGCTACTGTAGGTACGCTTGATTTTCTTTTCACTTTAAGATAGCCACAATATAGTTGTATGCGCCTCGATAATCTTGGTATGACTTTATGCAATATTTCTTTTTGAATGGCTTTAACGTCCACCACTATTATTTCTTTAAGTTCCTGAATTGTTCTTGGGCGAGTCGCGTAGACATGACTCTTTAACATACCTAACAAGAAAAAAGTGTGGCTCTGTTAAATTTGGTGAGCGTGTTGTCAAGGTGATGTCCCTGAATTGTGAAAAGAGGTACTTAAGAAACATTGTGTGAAGTACCTCCATTGATTTTAGACCTTTCAGACCCCTGAACTGCAACGTAAGGTCATGGCGGTTTCAGCAAGATGGGGCGACGGCCCACACAGCCCGAACATCAATGGAGGTGCTTCACAAAATGTTTCCGGGGAATCTTGTGTCACGATTTGGAGACATCACCTGGCACCCACTTTCACAAGACATAACAGCGCCGGACCATTTCTTTTAGGGCATTTTAAAGAGTCATACCTAAGCAACAAACCCAAGAACAATTCAGGAACTTAAATAAATAATTGTGGTGGAAGTTTTAGCAATTCAATAAGAGATATTGTGCAAAGTCATGTCAAGATTAGAGAAGTGTATACAATAAAATTATGTATTGCATTTAATAGTGAATGGTGATCATCTTTAGAACATTGTTTAGAAAAAATTAATAATTCAAAATAGAAAATTTTCAATCTTTTGTTATTTTAAGTTTAAATTGAAGCATTTAGTAGTTAAAATAGTAAGATATAGTGTTATTAAATGTGTCAACAGTTTCTGCCTCACCCCGTGTATCTAGTGGCTCAACCAATTAGGACAGGGAGTGAAGAACGAGGCAATTGTCAACCTAGCCCAACCTTTATTTTTTTTCGATGCATAGAAGATTAGATTTTTTTTAAGGTTGTGATAGTTTGTTTATAAACATTAACTATTGCATATTAAAATACATTCCTCACCTTAACGCCAACTCGGGCCTATTATATTCCTATTATTCTTAAACCACACGGCCTAAATTGGAAGGCGTGTTTGTATAATATATTTATAATTTATTCAAAACAAAAAAAATATATAATGATGCAAGAACAAAAACAAAGTTGGCTAGCGTTTACCCTAGAGGGTGAAAGGTCATCGCTTGTGCTCTTATTGCGACAGTGTTGCCATGTTGACGAGAATAAAGAAAGAAAAAGTGAGTGAGTGTGTGTGTGTGATCCAGCCAGGCGCCTCTGCGGGTGGCAGTTTATTACCATACAATAGTTGTCAATCAGGCCGGCATTCGGCGCGCCGGGCGAGAGACGCGACACTTGAAAGACGTGGTGGGTGCGCCTCTGACAGTCGACGCGGCTCTGGGTACTTGTTGGGAAAGTCAAGAGGACGACGGCGCTGGGTTCTGCTCGCAATCGCGCCAAATCAACAATTACAAATTGTCAGATATTTGACATGTATTGACCCGGGTTGTGCAAGTATTTTGTAAACATATTTCTCTGCCGATATAAAACGAATGAAATACAGTTTGTTGAATATATTACACGTTGTTTCAATATGGAAAGTTTTGTTTAACATAACGTATTATAACTACGCGTTAAGGTTATACGCTTATGTACTAATTAAGCTAAAGGTTTTAGTGATTAGTAAGGCTATGTTTAAAGGGAGTGTACCCGCATTTGCATTGAAGGAGAGTGGAAAACCATTTAGGGAAAGCCTTGGGACACCCGACCGAGATTCGAACCTCGATCTCCCCGTCGCATCGTTAGCAGTTCAGTCTACTGCGAGGGTAGCGCGTTAGATCACGGAGCCACCGAAGTGGTAGAAATAGTCTTCTCCATAGCCAAAAGGTTAGAGTAATCGACCACGAGCAGTCGTAATGAGACTTTTTATTTTTGTGTAGGGAGGCTATTAGCAAAACCAAAAGATTTTTGAGATGCTTAGGCCCACAAGTCAAAGAGGGGTCCGGAAACTCTATTCCAGAAAATGTTTGAAAATTGTATGTTCCTAGAAACAAATTGGAATGGTCCAATTTTGGAATTAAAAAAACAACTTTATAAGGTATTTTGAGTGGTCCTCCTATCGAAACTTTTGAAATTTGTATATCACTAGAAGTTATTTATTGAAGACTTTGAGACATCAATTCTACACGTCTTTATTTATTAAGTTAAACTGATTATATTATTGCCATGCGAGGTAAGGATGTTTGGGGAAACTGCGTGTATGTGAGCTATAAAAACTAAAAAAAACACTTCCCTTAAAGTGGGGATTTAGGGGATGTGAGTTAAGGGCACTTTTTTTTGTGCTTTTTGCAGTTTTTATAGCAATACTTTCTTTAGTCAAAACAAAATTAAATATTTCTCCATAACAGAGTTTAATTTTCTTCACATGGTGATACCAACAGTTCTTAAATAGTTGTCAAGGGCAATGCCGTAGTCAGGGAGGGTCTAGGGGCTCAACACCCCCCTCTCCCCGAAATTTTAGAAACAAAATATATATGGATTTATTTATGGGTCAAACAATATCAAAATTAAGGTACAAGTACAAATTAGGGGTCTATGTTGCCATAAAAAAAACCACTTCAGATAGCTTATAGAACTGTTTGTCATCTAAAAAAATCTAGCCTCCGGCAATTGGGGTGTGTGCCCACCAAACCTCCCCTGAAATTATTGGCTGACCTCGGCCTTGGTCAAGGGTGTCATGAAATTTAATGACAACTTTTTCTCTTCATTTAAAAAAGTTAGTCATCTTGTGCCGCCATGGTCATGACAGATATTCAACAACAGCTGTTTATATCACCATATGAAAAAAATTAAACTCTTATGTTTCTACTGGAGAATTATCGGATTTATTTTGTGTCTCAACAAAATGTTTTGTTATAAATTGACTACTCCAAAAACATTACCCTTAACTCTCGTTCCCTAGACCCCCAACTAAGGTGAACCAGTTTCGCTTGTTGCAATTTCCTCGCAAACACACCACTGAATTGATTTAATTTATATTTTCATTTATTTAAGATATTCAAAGTGTACTTTCTGAACCGACTGATATCAGCACACGAGAATTTCTATGAGTGAGAACGAAAGGGCCTACCAATTTTTTACCGGAAAAGGTATTTTCACATACCTTCCAGGGTTCTTTAACACGCCACGATCGACATGGGACCGACGGTGGTACTTCCCTCCGAAGGAAGTTGTGCTAAGGATTTTTATCGCTCAAGAAAAATCCGTTGACCCCGGTTAGGTTTGAACCCACTGAGTCCTGATGCAATCACTTTACCACAAGACCACCGAACTCAAATGTCAGTCTGACCTTCGGACCAATAGATTAACTCTTAAATTACAGTGATTGTTTCTGGTAGCGGGTCCAATAGTAGGTAGTTCCGCGTGGTAGCGCAAATACAGAGGAAGATTGTTTGTGTCGGGATGAAGAAAGGTCGACCTTACAATGTACATAACGTGTTCTGTTTCGGTCATCTTTAGGCCTTCCTCTTTCTACTTTCTAAGAAAGAACAAAAAAAAGTGTTGAAATCATTTTAAAATGTTCTACCTTGAGACTATGATGATGTTTTATTGTTCCCCCAAAATACAAAAAAAAAAAAAAAAAAGTTTTCACAATGTTTTTACTGTCCCTAGGGTTGGAGGAGAAACTGTTTGATGGATTTAAACCATACTTCATATTTGGATGTTAGATCTCGAGGTAATATCGTGATTTTATTTCTAACTCTACCCACCTCGGTGGCGTAGTTGGTTTACGCGCTAGTTTCATATTGAATTAGACTGCTGTGGACGGGGAGATCGAGGTTCGAATCTCAGTCAGGTGAACTGGGGGTAGTTTTTCCTAAATGGGTTTTCTACTCTCCCTCCATACAAATGCGTGTTCACTTCCTCTAAATTCAACCTTTCCAATTCCTAATCCATTAGCGTAATAAGTGATTACGCGTATAACTCGAACAAGTAGTAAGACACGGTGCTAAATAATAATAATAATAATAATAAATATTTCTAACTCTAATATAAAGGGTAGTCTATTGATCAATTACTTTTGAAAATGAGAAATATTTTGAAAATGGTTCTAACGATTTTGCTCTATGTAAGTATCTGGGGAGTGTTTTATGTAATAAACAACTTTTTTTACATCTATTAGTGACTCAGGTCAGTTTTTTATCCAAGCCATATATTTACCACTACGGCTAGCTAGGCCTGTCGTAGCTTTATATGCCTTATAATCTAACTTAAGAATATTGACTACGATAGGCACAACTTCCAGTCCCCGGCCGTTAATTCATCACTGTGATAGGGTAAACCCACATTTAACCAGTGATAATTTTTTCGGTCAATGCTGGGAATCAAACCCGGGACCCTCAGCTCAGTATATAGACACTCTACCGACTGAGCTAAGGTGTTGGATTAATAAACAACACTTTAAAGGTAATTTATTAATGAGCGACTTTTGAAAATTTTGTACCAAACCCTAATAGGACACAATCGCATACTATAATTTCTCATATGGCCCTAAATGTATTCAGTCAGGGCTCTTCACAAATTTAAATTTATGGGATAAGGATGAGAAATGTAGAATTTTATAGGAGGAAATGTACCCGCATTTGCTTGGAGGGAGATTGAGGAACCATTTAGGAAAGATCTGCCTTGATACATACGAATGGGATTTCTCCCAGACTTCCTTATCACCTCAATTCAGTATATTACGAGCGTGATGCCTTGGACTGTGTGACCATAGAGGCCGGTGAATTCTAAGTAGTTACGATATTAATATTTTATGGTAAAGCTTGCTCAATATCCTCGCAGGTATTAAAGTGCCAGAAGCAAAGTATTTTTCAGCCTTACTACCTGTTCAGGTTGTAGTGATACTGTTTTGGACACCTCTCATATATTTAAAAAGTCATGATGAAGTGTATTTCTTAATGAACTGTATATGTATGTATATATGTATATATATATATATATATATATATATATAATATCCTTTTAATACTTCATCCATGAAGAATCACGCACTTTTATAAATAATTTCAATACACTACGTTTTAAAATATTTTTCTTTTAGTAAAGATCAACTCCGTTGTATTATAAAAATCATGTGACACGCTGGCTCCCTCTAACCAATAGGAAGCCAGCCTTCACAACATCAGGTTGCCAGGAGTTTATTAGTAGCTAGTTTTGACACTGGTGACAAAGGGTCCAAGAGGCAAGAGGTAGGTCATATATAAGCCGCTTGCGCGTATGAATCCATAGTATTAACACAAATCTACACAGAAAGCAGTATCAGAACGCGGAACGTGTAGTATCACAGGAAAAAAAAATCCGTAATTAAAAAAAAACTTTGTCATTTTATATCATAACTTCATTACCGAAGGTGTAATCATTTAAATAAATCGTGTGCAACATCAAAAGTCTTGCTCATTTCATAATAATAAGTATCACATATACTCAGATCACACATCCGTGTGATAAATGTGTAGTAAGGCATCTATGTGGCATCATTAAACTATATATCATTATAATAATTACAGGACAATATCAAATAAAATTCATCATCAGCAGCACCGCGTCATACTACCCGTTCGGGTTATACGCACTTACGCTAATGTGTAGGGTGATTGTGAGATGAAATGGAGGACCTACAGTTTAACGTGGAATCCGAACCACGGTGGAGGCCTGGAATTCCACACATTCACAAATTGTGATTAATACACGATTTGTCAGAGGTGAAGGAAGGGTTTTGGCAGTCAGATAAATTTGTGCCAGGACCTAGGATTGAACTCCGGACCCCAGCACAGAAATACAACATCTTACCCCTAGACCACCAGGTCACCCACTTTATTTTTAAAACTCAATAATATATCGCGCTATTTTATTAAAATGCAAAGAAACCTCTTTTCACGCCTAATTTATACTCACCGATTTGGAACACATGCCTCTCGCTTCCCAAGAGGCAATCCTTAAATTACGTAAGTTTTTTTTTAACAAATTTTGAACCCCTCTACTCCTGCGTAAGGTATCGTAATCTCTATCTTACGTAATTTTTTACGATTTGGTAAACTATACTAGTTTAATCGTTTAGTTTCTTTTAAGAATAAGGATTGTTAATGTAGCGAGTGATATGAAATTTTAGAATACTTTATTGCAATAAGATTAGTTGTGACACGCATAAGTAAATTAAATATAAGTGAAATTTAATAATTAATATATTTATTTTATTCCAAAAATGTATTCTTATTTCAAGATATTGTCTCATCATAAACTTTGAATAAAAAGTACCCTTAGGTAATATGGAATCTGACCCCCAGCCCGTAAAAAAAAAGTAAGAAAATACTGACCCCCTTCTTCCTCCCCAAAAACCCTTACATAATTTAAGGATGGCCCCCAAGCGGGACAATCAATATAACAGAATGGCCAGCTCGTCTACGTGTCATTGATCACGTAACACTGCGCGGTTTCAGGTTAATACCTTTATCACGATACACTTCGTCGACTTGATGAAATCGGTGGCAGATTTATAGTACGTGGGGATCCTTCATGAAGGTCCTTTTCTTTTGGGGTACTATGTATATAGATTTGAGTTATTAATACCTTAAATATGTTAATAAATAAATTAATCAATTATCTAACACCTAACTAAATCGACATGACTTGCTAGGATACATATCCAGTTGTGGATCAAATAATCTAAAGTAATACTTCTAAGGGAAGATGACTAGAAAGTTGACGAAATAGTTTGATTTAATTCTTATATAAGATAAACACATATAATATGTGTGCATGTTGAGGGGGGAGAAACAGTTATATACTAAAATCTTAAATGTACCAAATTAAACGTGGCCATTGAATGCTAAAATTAATTAGGTTCAGTAGAGTTTGAAATTCTTAATATGACAAATTTGCTTCCTTTTCTCAAACCTAATAACTCATTTGAATGAGAAAAAACAAAAACAAAAAAAAACACCATTTGTTCTCCAATCCTATGTTGGATGCATTAAACCACTTGTTATTTTAAATGTTGACGGGGCTAGTTTTAAAATAAGAAACTTTAAAGAGTCAGTCTTAAAATAATTTTTCGCTAAAAAAAAGAACATAAAATGTTTTTATTTTTCATGTAAAACACTCCCCAGGTACCAAATTTGAACAAACTCATTAGAAGTATTTTCGAAAAATTTCGAGTTTTCAAAACTAAGTTGTCAGTAAGTTTAAGGCTGAAATCTAGAAATGAGGTGTGACAATATAGGCCCTTAGGTCACAGCCTTCAGGTTAAAATGGCTGCGCTCATTGGAAAAGCTTGGGTTCTTCAACACGGGGATCACTGTGTGCCAACAAGGGGTATTTAAGAAAAAATCTAATTTTAAACATGGTTTTTATAGAGAGAAAACACAAATGGCCTTCTCAAATCAATCGTCCGGCTTTCACATAACTAGGTTTGGGTAGCGACCCAACCCTCTTCACATAATCCTACAGCTCAGACTGAACATTGCAACTACAATGGTCCTTTATGATGAACATGTTAAAAGTGAGTCGTTTAACAACTGTACATTTGGAAGTGGTTTTTATCACTAAGCATTACCACTAGAGAATAACCCTAATGATGATGGACTCAACCTTGCTCAAGGAGCGCAGCAAATCTTCCGAAGGCTGAGGATCTGGTGTATACCTTGTGTGTGCCCTGGGTACATACAGGAAGAATAGTAAAACCCACCTTTATGGTTTATAGAAACAAATAAAACGTTGAGATTAATCATAGTCTCGATGTCGAATATTTTTATGATTACACTACTTTCTTTACATGATTTTTTTTAATTAATAAAGTTAAAAGAGCTAATATTAGAATCCATTAAATGCTAAAATAATTAATGCGAGAATTTAATAATAATGGCTTTGTGGATGATGTATACGTTCATCCTTGATCACGTGACCAGAAGCAAGCTGTACCTCTAATAGGCATGAGAGTTCTTCACTTCAAGGCCACTTAACCTACTTACACCGATACAAATTAAGGGTTATATACCACTCATATCCCATTATTATCACTATCCAGGGGCAAAAAAAAACACTTTATAAACGCAGGGTTGTATCAGAACATGACTTACAAACCAACTCAACCTCTAACATTAAACATTAAATCCTTGTATCAGGAATATACTATTAGAGCAATTAGGCTAAATTTAGACTGTACACGAATAGAAATTAGTATCAGTAATTTAGGCATCTGGTTTCGTGCTACGGGCAAGGTCGCTATGGCACTATACATCAAGGATTCGTTTCAGTGATGGAAAGGTCATGGTTCGAATACCAACCGGGTAGACCAAGTCCCTTCCTACCACTAAATGGTTTTACACTCTCCCTCCACGCAATAGCGAGTACATTTCAACATTGCTTACCTTCCTTATCCCTAACCACTCACGTAATTAAAACAGGGATATATTCTAGACGGTTAGTAAAACATGGTGTGGAAAAAAAAATACTGATTTTAAAAATCTTCAATGCTTATCAGTGCAATATAAATCTTAAAAAGTGGCGTTAAAATGTTTCAGCTCTCTCTAATAACATGAAATATTGTTGAAATTAAACATTTTTCTTATGGAAGCATTTTCTGGTATTTTATTTAAATTCAACATTTATGTTTACTTATACTTTACATAATATTTTACTTCCTTTATTGTAGGTGACCTGGTGGTCTGGGGGTAAGGTGTCGGACTTCTGTGCTGGGGTCCGGGGTTCAATCCTCGGTACCGGCACAGATTTATCTGATTACCAAACCCTTCCTTCACCTCTGACAAGACATCTTGTGAATGTGGGGAATGCCAGGCCTCCACCGTGGTTCGGATTCCACGTTAAACTGTAGGTCCTCCATTTCATCTCACAATCACCCTACCATTACACATTAGCGTAAGTGCGTATAACCCGAATGGGTAGTAAGACGCGGTGCTAATAATAATAATAATAATAATAATAATCATACTTCCTTTATTTTCATTAAGTCTTAACAACCGTTCTGATTATACGCATACGTTATCCACGCTAATAGAATACGGATGAAGAAAATAGGTTTTTTAGAAAAAAAATGCGTCGAGGCATTTAGGGAAAACTACTCTCAATACACCCAAACGCAGGCCCTATGAGGGGTGGAGGGGGGAGGGGGAGTAATGCAGGGGGTACATCGTACCCGGGGGTCTCAGAACATGTTAGCATGTATTGGACACTAGCAAGTCCTAAGGTAAAAAAATACTTGGGCAGTCATTCCCACATTTCAAAGTAACTTGATATCCAAACATTATAATAGTTCTTTAAATATATTTTTTTATTATTTTATAAATACAAAAGGCAATATGTAAATATGTAATGGTAATGTAGCTTAATTTATTAATTTTATAACTCTTAAAGCAATGCGCAAAATCATTTATAACATTCTCAGGAACAACTTCTTCACTGGCATGGCACGATTTTATCTCCCTCTACAGTTGACCGATAAGGCAGCAACCAGGATTGAGCGTATGGTAGTAGGTCTCATTGCATCAAAGGTGGTCCATTTAGTTGTATGTACATAATTGTACCACGTGCTTAATAAGCAGCCTAATGGAATATTTATTAAGTGTATTACATTAAAATTACGTTCACACTTAGCAGAACTACAAGGAATTGATTTTAAGCAGTCTGCTAGAGGTTTAAGAGATTTTGGACTAGGTCTTCCTCCACAGTCAACGTTGTCTAAAAATGAATTTAATACTTATGCGTGTAACCTAAACAGGTAGTATAATACGCGGTGCAAAAAAAAAATCAATACTTATTTTTTGCTCTATTCTGAAGCAGCTGCAAAGATTGTTTATGGATTCCTTGATATGTCTCATTATTCAGCCACAGGTCTGAGGTCAGTATTTCAAAATCTTCCAAAATTTTGTAATATTCTTTCTGACAAACATTATACTCTTTCATTCCACGGCTTGGAATGGTTGTGAAACACCTAACTATTAAATTGTGCATAACGTTGCTCAAGAATTGCAACCAATACTATTTATTGATTGGTGTCACAGATTCTCAGCAATCTCCAAGCCATGGAATTTCTTTCTCTCAGCTGCTTTTATACTTTCTTTTACTCTTATCTTTAATCTGAACTTTATTGATTCAATAATTCATATTATACCATGTATAATATTTTAACTATAGTATGCAGTCCAATTGTCTCTAGTAGAGATCAACATTTTCTGATACATTTTTAACAGTGACATTTTCGAGTAAATTTCCATAGTTTTGGCTTGCGGCCTACTTAGGTGAAGAAGCTTGATTGGGGAAACAGTACCTCGGTATATTTTATATATATATTTTAAATATATATAATATATAAAATATATAATATAATATATATAATATAATATAATATAATATATAATATATATAATATAATATTATATATTATTATATATATATATATATATATAATGGCCAAAGCCCGAAACTGGCCACTTCGCGAATAGTCTGGATTCTTTGCACATTAGCCATCTTGTTCAGACAAATCGCAAAATATATTGATAGGAGGAAATTAAAATTAGCGTTTTGGCCAACCAAAGCGCGAATTGACCACGACAGCCTGGCTAGTGCCCGGAGTTCTGAATAGTATGACACAACACTCTCTCATCTTAACCTAACCTAACCTGACCACTGGGGAGTCGCCCCTCGGGTGGGGTACTCGTTGCGAAAGAAAGCTTCCTCCCCCCGACCGCTACCCTATCCATTAGACAGCCTTATAACTTAAATTAATTGTAAGCTTGGTAATATATAAAATAGACAACATAATCCACTAGGCAAGAAATAACCAAAATCATTCCTGATAAATGAATATACATTTCGCGCTTTGACTAATTTCGGTCGGTGGCTGAAACTATAAGTGTTCGGTCATTTCACTTCGGGCTTTGACCATGACAGATACATAAAACAGAAATATGCATACGCACACACACACACACACACACACACACACACACACACATATATATATATATATATATATATATATATATATAATATATATACCATATAAAATAGTATGACGGGGTCGAGTGGGGGTGGACACAAAGATAGTTATCAAATAATTAAGCCAACCTTTAAATTATTTAAATTATTTCATTGATATATTGAAAAAAATTAACGTTAAAAATTAAAAGAAAGTTTTTCGGTAAAATGTACAGATTATTGAATTCAAGGGGAAAGAAATGCATTCGTTAAGGCCTTGCTTGTAATATAGAAGTATTAACAAATCTTATAGTGACAATTCAACCACCAAGCGCTGTAATCAGTACCTGAGTGTGAGAAGAAAATTGGAATTGATGTTATTACTTTATCGATAGTTGTAAACATCCTTAGAATGGATTAAATCGGAGTGTAAACTTTAAAACTCGTGATATATTGATTGCATCCTTTTACCATTTAAATAGTTGGAATATATTTACATAATTCATTAGAAAATGTTCCCTCTCACGATCTTTTTAGGTTACTACCTGTGGTAGTGCGAGACTGCTGGCAAGCAGGCAGGAGCCCAGCGTCCAGATGACGTCCAACATGGCGGATAAGGGCACTCACTCACCGATATACCTGCCCCATGGCTGCCTGGATCCTGTGAAACAAAAATACAAATGACAGTTTGTAAACACGAGAGTATTATTAGATTACATCTGATGTTTTTACTGTGGACCAACAGAACCGTTTTTCTCACGGGTTCATTCATAAATCATGTAACGCTTTATTCTTACATTTTTTTTTAACATCTCCCCTCCCCCATTAACACCAAGTAGTAGTCATTTAGCTTAACCCCTCCTCCTCTCCAACCTTTGTTACGTAACTTGTCACATAAATAGTGAATTACATTATTTCACAGGTAAACATTTGTGACAATAAAACAGGGACTCAGATTTAAAACTACTCAAAGCTCATTTTAAATCATATATATAAATATATATATTATATATATAATATAATATATATATTTGGAAGAAGGTATAGGAAATATAAAAGGGACGAACACAGTATGGCTTTTACAATGAAAAGAAGAATACATTTCACACTTTACACTGCTGCCAATGGACAAAGCGGTAATGGTTGCCTCTTAAAGAAAATCGATCGTCAACCCCCCAATCCCCCGACCTAGGTTTCATTCTATCGGAACTCATCAGGAAAGAGTGTGAAACGCACAACGCAATTTCCTAAAAGAAGAAACAAAAAAAAACACAAAAGGGAAAAGAATTGAAAATTGTAAAGAATGATAAGACATGCACAGACACACACACACACACACACACACACTATATATATATATATATATGTTTAGCACCATGTCTTACAACCCTTTCGGACGATACGCTTATGTACTAATCATGCTAGTAGTTTAAGAGATTAGGAAGGTTATGTTTAGAGGAAGTGTTCCTTCATTTTCACGGAGGGGGAGTGGAAAATCATTTTGGAAAAACCTCCCTCAGTACATTCGACCGAGATTCGAACCTCAATTTCCCCTCATCAGCAATCTAGTCTACTGTGAGAGTAGTTCGTTAGATCAGGCGGCCACCAAAGGTGGTCCAATATAAATAATTTCAAAGAATTTTATAGATAGATTTATTATTTTCATTCAGGAGAAATCTCTTCAAACGTATTACCTAGGTCTAAAAAACTTGTATATACCTTGTTCGGCCTAGGTTCAAAGAATGTCCCTGCATATATCCGGACAGACAGACTAAATTTCAAATGGTCAAGTAAAATCATACATAAATTATAGCCATTCGTGTACACAAAGCTTAATTGAACTCTTGAAACACCTGCTTCGGTGGCCGCATGGTCTACTACGTCACATTCGCAATAGATTAGACCACCGATGACAGGAAGATCTGGGATTGAATCCCGGTCGGATGTACTTAAGGTGGTTTTCCTAAATGGTTTTACCCTTTCCCTTCGCGCAAATGAGGGCACACTTCCTTTAGATTCAACCTTCCTCATCCCTTACCCCATTAGCGTAATTAGTGCGTATGCGTATAGCTTGAACAGGTAATAAGACGCGGTGATAAAAAAAACTCTTCAAATAATAGATTTTTAAATTTACATTCAAATTTGGACCTTTTTTTATGTTATAGCTCGTAGCACTTAAATCAATAAAATGAATGCTAACCTTTCTGATGTAAGAATGAGTGCAACTAAGTTCAAAAATGGCAACAAGAACACGAGGATTGTATTCAAACTTCAACCTTTCATTTTTTATACTGTCACGCTTCTTTTATATATGTGTTTGACAATGTGTGTGTGTGTTTTTTTAAGTGTTGTCTGTTGATTTGTGATACCTTTTAAACGCGAAATATTATTAGTGAAACCTCTTACAAAATTATTGTGGACAGCCTTGGCCCGATTTATATGATTCGCAGAAACAAAATAAGATTATGTTAATTCTGCCTTTAGAGATTACAGATTTTATAAGAAGTTCGGTTGAATTAAGTTTAAGATTGTTTTTGTTTGTGATATGGTCAACTTTAAACAATATAAGAAAATGTTATTTAAAGTTAAAAAAAATTAACACTGAATATTTCTTTGTTTCGTCAACCAGAACCAAAACTTTCATATTTCTGTGAGTAAATCTTTTTTTTTTTACTAAACTTTTATCACCAAACATGGCCAAAATGGTTTACTTTTTAAGCTTTAAGCACCCTTGGTCCTGAAATTAATATTATAAAGAATATAAAAAGTATAACTCCTTGGTGATTTTTTTGGGGGGGAGGGGGTGTTTACCAACGTGTACTCCCAAGCTATGTTGAGATCCGGCTATTAATTCAAAATGTATAGTAGGAATATTCACATATGATGCACATACCAACAAATACACAGACACATACGCTCTTATGCATAAACCAACAAACACACAACTATACTCTTATAAAGATATTTAAAAAAAATTATAGCACCGCGTCTTACTACCCATAATGTAATTACGCTAATGGGTTAGGAATTGGGAAGGTTGAATTTATAGGAAGTGAACCCACATTTTTGTGGAGGAAGAGTGGAAAACCATTTAGGGAAAACCACCCCCCGTTCACCCGATCGAGATTCGAGCCCTATCTCCCCGTCCTGGTAGTCTTGCTCAACACGAAACTAGCGCGTTAGCTAACTATACCACCAAGGCTGGTCACTGTTATAAAAAAACTATACGTTTGCTTGGTGTATTTATCGTGCACAATCCGAATGACTAACCATGTAAGCACACGACTTACAAACTGTCTTAATTCTAGAGCAGACAACAGCGAGTCCTCAGCCATTAATTAGTCACTGTGAAGGAGGAAGCTCAAATTTAACCAACTATGTTTTCCTGGCCAGACCGAGAATCGAACCCAGAACTTCTGGTTAAAAATGGGATTTTACATTTTGTTTTAACGAATTAACAACAAATAGAAACAATGTGTTTTCTGAGAAGAAGAAGAAGAACCATGGGAAAGAGATAGCAAGAATATATAATGTAAAAAAAATCCATCAGCCCCCATCTCTCATGTGGGGAAGATCTTGGCAGGCGATTAGACCAGAAAATATAAAGTGTGTTGATGGAAGAAGACCAGTTTGGATTCAGAAAATAAAAAGGAACCAAGATACCATTGGGATGCTGATAATAATTTCAGAAATAGTTCTGGAAATCAAGCAAGAAGTCTAATTGGTTTCATTGACTGGTGCAAATGATCTATCATTGCTGACAAAAAATAAATAAGAGTTGCAGAAAATAATGGACCGGCTGGTGGCGATAGGGAGAATATATGGCGTGGAGATCAACGTTGAGAATTCAAGAGTGATGGTGATTTCATAAAATGAAGGTTCGTTGAAAATCAAAATTGCAAAACCAGGAGTTGTAAAAGAACAAAGCAGTTTAAATATCTGGGAAATATTCTGACAAAGGATGCCTACTGCACCAAGGAAATTAGGTGAAAGATCGCTATGGCCAAGGAAGCTTTCAACAAGAAGAGGTTACTTACTGCTAACTGGCAAGTTGAGCTTAGATCTAAGTAAGAAACTGATGAAATGCTACATTTGGAACATCGCGCTGTATGGAGCTGAAACTTGGACTCTTAGGAAGTTGGAAAATACATATTTGTAGAGCTTTGAAATGTGGTGCTGGTAGATCATTGAGAATACCAGGTGAACAGACAGGGTGACAAAAGAAGAAGTCCTAAGAAGAGTGGGTGGGTGAGAAGAGAACCATTTTGGAAGCGATTCTTTGGTACAAAGCAAACTGGATCGGACACATCTTTAGGAGGAACTGTCTTTTGCACGACGCCATAAAAATAAAGGTCGAGGAAAAGAGGAGCTTGGAAGGATAACCTGAAGGAAAGAAGAACCTTCTAGGAGTTGAAGGAGAAGTCAGAGGAAAGAGTGCACTGTCGGTTTAATTTCACTAAGAAACTGAATGAACCTGTCGTAAGACAGAACACATAATAAATATACTTACGCTATTTCTCAAACGTGGCCAAGCTGGTGAATAGGCCAATATTCAAATAAATTTAGAAACTTTTTAAACTTTTAAATGTGTCTTTATTTCTCTATGGCTATCCAACTATAAAGCTTGCGTGTGAATAATTCAAGATATTATCCTGTCAAATTCCTGTAAATGGTAGAAACAAACTAAAGGTCAGGTTAATATAATCAAGAGATCGGCCAATGGGTGGCATTTCTTCATAAAATAACACCACATGAACAATAAATACATTCACGCTTGGCTGACTTTAATCGTGTTCACCGAGAATGGGACGATTAGTTATACCCGCCCACATGAGCAATATTTTCCTTATTAAAGGAACACCATATCAAATAAGTTAAGAGTCAAAATAATAATAAAAACCATCGTTGAATCTATTTATAAATGTTAGTGCCAAGTGATTTAAACGCTCTCATCTTATCTATCAACCGGCCCAGTGGTGTAGTGGTCAGCGCACCTGGCTACGAGCCTGGGTGTTCCAGGTTCAATTTCCAGTTGGAACCATGGGTAATTTTCTCAAGAGACGAACCACCCCAAGGGTCACCTGGGTTTGTTTAGCTGGAATTAATTTAGGTTTAAGAGTTTACGCTGGTTCCACACCCTCACATTCACTAACTTGATCCTCTATAATCTCATCGGGACATGAAAGGAGCCTTCACGGAAAGGATGTACGATTATTACATTCGGGCAACGGTATATTAGTATCAGCTAATCTTTACACATACTGACTTACGAGTGATGTAGACCAGAAAGCAATGTTATTATTATAATATTTATTTATTCCGCATTCTACTCTCTGTTAGAGTCATACGCATTTAATACACTCATGGTGTAGGGATAATGAAGGTAGAGCTAAGATCAAAAGTCTCCGTATTTGCTTGGAGAAAAGCGTTAGAAACCATTTAAGAAAAATCACTCTCAGTACACCCGACCGGGATTCAAGTTCCAACCTCTTCGTTACTGACAAACCAGACAAAATGAGCCTGACATTTAGTCTGCGTAACTACCGATCCATGTTTTTACGCATTTAATCCGTCATAAAAATTATTGTCAGCAAATCCTAACCTAGCTTTAGAACAAAAATTTAATAGTTCAACCCGATCCCAAATCGCAAGCTGATTTTTAATTTTAAAGTGATACCTTTTCCGTCTCTACCGGGCACCGAACTGAGGACTCTTAGACCAAGAGACAGATAAGTGCGTTACTGACTTAGCTAAAAGCTGTCAAATCAAATCTGTGAAGTTACACAGGTTAAAAAAGGACAACATTTAATAAAAAGTTGCAGCATTCACCATTTTAAGGATCAGAAACTTTAACTATAATGTCATGCTCCATTGCGTCATCCCGCAATCCAGCCACATCGACTGAGAGGCCGCCGCCCATTGGCCAACGTTAGCGGATGTCAGTCTCAGTTTTCTAGAATGGAGATGCTACTTTTCCATTCAAATAGTCCTATTTTTATAGTCACACTTTTAAGTAAAAATATGTTATCTTTATGTCTAAGTTTTTAAATTGTGTAGCCAGATTTATGCCTACTGAGCTAAAAGACCCGGCTTCATTCCTTAGTACGGTTGAAAGATTTATCGGTGAAATTTGCGATTTCCCTTTTCATAAGGACGAATTAAAAGTCAGAGGACCGAGTGATGTGTTTATTAGGATGCGTTTAGTTTCTTAGTCGTGTGCTGATAAATTAGTCGGTCAAGAAAGTGACCGTTAAATATTACTATTATTTCGATTTTTTTATTAATAAGAGATAGTTTGTGACAAGGGTGGAGGAAAATCTTTATTAAGGGTGTAAAAAGGTGGAGGGAAATTGGGGAGAGAGAGAAATCGTAGCAAATATACCATTACTTAAGACAACGTGCAGAGACTAGGCTTTTTCAGTCTAATTTTAATAAGCAGAGTTTTTTAGAAAATACAAACATGTTTTTGCGGCCATAATTGGAACATTTTACTATCATATAGGTATTGATAATATTTATCAAAAGTGATAGCTGCAATGACTTGACGTATGATGCGTGAAAGTAGATCTAGTAGCTTTTCTGTTATACAAGGAAGAACCTTCATATAAAATCGGACTATTAGTCTATACCGTCTAATTTCAATAGTAAGGAACTCTTTGGACAGTTATAAAAGTTACAGATAATATGAATTTATGCATACTTGTATTAGAATTATTTTAGTAACTGTCACTTTTCATTGATCGAGCGAAGCGAAGTTCTGTTTTAACTTGAGTAGTTTGGCACTTCGTATTTTTTGTCTGACTGTCCGGATACTTTCCACGCGATAACAATAGCTATGCTTGGAGCGATTTTAAAGAAATTTTTAAGGGACATTCTTTGAAACTAGGTCGAACAAAATATGAACATGCTTTTTCGACCCTTTTATCCGTCTCAAGATGGGTGGCCACTCAAAGATTTGTGTCTGTTTCGCGATAACTGCCAAATGCGTTGACCAATTTTAACTAAATTTGGCAGAGATATTTTTGGAACACAAGCCGAACGATGTGTGTGCATAATTTTTCAATCTGGCTATCCATTTCTATATGGCGGCCACTAAAAAGATTTTTAGTTTAATAGTTTATCCATAGTGATTTGAATTTATAATTCTAATCAATCGATTGAGAACCTAAGGTATTGTTTTAATGTTGACATATATTGTTGTGAGATTGACTTATTATTATTATTATTATTATTATTATTATTATTATTATTAGCACCGCGTCTTACTACCCGTTCGGGTTATACGCACTTACGCTAATGTGTAATGGTAGGGTGATTGCGAGATGAAATGAAGGACCTACAGTTTAACGTGGAATCCGAACCACGGTGGAGACCTGGCATTCCTCACATTCACAAGATGTCTTGTCAGAGGTGAAGGAAGGGTTTGGTAATCAGATAAATCTTTGCCGGGACCGAGGATTGAACCCCGGCCGCCAGCACAGAAGTCTGACACCTTACCCCTAGACCACCAGGTCACCTAATTGACTTCTTAAACCATGTGAACAACAATTATTCTTCTATATTAATAGACTGAAGAGAAGAGTGTGTCTGTCTGTCTATCTCTCTCTCTCTTTGTGTGTCTGTCATGTGAATGGCGTATATATATATATATATCGCATGCAGTGGGTTGACATTTAAAAATCAGTAGCCCCTGTTACCGAACATGTACTACACCTCAAAATTGGAATTTTGAATTTTTGATTAAATATTTTTTTAAATATATTTTTGTCTCTCTATTTAAAGAAAAGAAAAATATTGCCCTGGGAAATCACGCAATTAATTGTGCGGCTATCACGAGCAACACCGGGTATTCCTAGCTATGAATATAATGTAACCACTTCAGTGGCCGCATGGTCTAACGTTCTAATCTCGTGTTGAACTAGACTGGGAGATCGGGGTACGATCCTTTTTAAGAAAATGTACTTTTGAAAATAGTGTTAATTTGTTTTCGGTCTAACTTGATCTCCCGGTAAAATATCTACTTTAAATCCAAGAGAAAATACTAACTTAAATTTCAAGGAGAAATTATAAGGGTGATTTCAACTTAAAATCCAAAGAGAATTCTTAAGATTGTAGTAACGATATGAAAATGGAGGGAGCGAGGTCTACTGTTCACAGAACTACTTGAAGATAGTATCAAAACAGTACTTATCATAACTTACTTTCTTACTTACTTTGCAGCATTAGTAACTCGAAAGTCCATTGACAAACTTTAAAAAAAGAGTACACCACCTATCTCTATCTTGAGCTAGTTATGTCCAGTCCACCTCATTACACCCTATCCCTATCTTGAGCTAGTTATACCCAGTCCACCTCATTACACCCTATCCCTATCTTGAGCTAGTTATACCCAGTCCACCTCATTACACCCTATCTCTATCTTGAGCTAGTTATACCCAGTACACCTCATTACACCCTATCCCTATCTTGAGCTAGTTATACCCAGTCCACCTCATTACACCCTATCCCTATCTTGAGCTAGTTATGTCCAGTCCACCTCATTACACCCTATCTCTATCTTGAGCTAGTTATACCCAGTCCACCTCATTACACCCTATCCCTATCTTGAGCTAGTTATGTCCAGTCCACCTCATTACACCCTATCTCTATCTTGAGCTAGTTATACCCAGTCCACCTCATTACACCCTATCCCTATCTTGAGCTAGTTATACCCAGTCCACCTCATTACACCCTATCCCTATCTTGAGCTAGTTATGTCCAGTCCACCTCATTACACCCTATCCCTATCTTGAGCTAGTTATACCCAGTCCACCTCATTACACCCTATCCATTTCAGGTCCATTCTAATTTTATCCTCTAATCTGCATTAGGTCTTTCCAACTATTATAACACTAAATGATAAATTTAAATTTTACCAATGCTAACCACAAAAAAGAAACGTTTGTATTTTCTAAAAGTTCGTTTTCTACCATAATCCTGTTATAGATCCTCAACCTATCTTGTATGAACTATGGCGCAACACTGTGGAAGGTTATGTTGCGTAGCTCTGGGTCACGTTTGATCTTTATTCAGAGTGAAATTCGCACACCCTTGGGAAAGGACGTGAGTGTGAAGACGGCCGAATTCCACATGGAAAATGTTAACACCTATGGGCAGGTAAATTGTTACACGAGTCGTAATTTATTGTTTATGTACTTCTGAATGTTGGAGGATCTAACAGAGGTGACTCCCTAAAATCCACCTCCGCAAATTAGTAGTTACCGAGGTCAAATATAGGTTTGTTACGATTTTGATTTATTCACAAAGAGTGGATATGTATATAATTTAAGGTAAGATGGAAGGTAGCGCGAGAAAATTGTGTTTTTTTTTTTCAAGTTCTTATAGCAAAAATAAAAAAAGTATTCCTCCAGTAGAAACATAAAGTTTAATTTTCTAAAAATAGTTATCTTGACAGCTCTTGATTATGTCTTGTCTCTATTATTGTGAACTTTTTTTACTGTCACGTCTTACTAACCGCTCGGTTTATACGATTAAGGGCCGGTCTTATGATTACCGGATAAATATTGCGATCGGGAGGTTAAAGTTAGCTACTAGATAAGGGTTATCAGTAATATTTTACACATATTATGAACTGAATTTATCTGCCGGATAGCTATCTGAAGGATAAATATATTTACATGCAGAACACGCACCAACCAGGCTTCGAAGCCCTAAGCTTCCCGTCAAAGACAGACTAGATGAACATTACGTGCTCCCCAATGTGTATTTTTTATTCAAATTGGTTTCTCTTCACGCAAATTCTGGTTCATTTCCTCTACATTATATCTTCTAATCCCTACTTCATTATACTGAAATTAGCGGATAGCCCGAGTGGTTAGTAAGACGAGGAGTGGTGAGAAAGAAATTTCTATTATCGTAGGAATGCAGGAACGTGATATAAGGTAAGTGTTTTAGCGATTTTATAGATTTTTTTTTCAGCCAAAATAAATTAAGTATTGCTCCAGTACAAACATAGAGTTTAATTATCTTCACACGTTGTTATCAACAGTAATTGTTGAATATCTGTCATGAGCATAGCAGCATAAGATGATAAGCTTTATAAATGAAGAGAAAAAGTTGTCATTAAATTATAGGACTCTCTCGTCAGGTATTCAACAACTGTTGATATCACCATGCGAAGAAAATTAAACTCTTTTGTTTCTACTGGAGCAATATCTTATTTATTTGTGCAAAAAAAAAAGTGTTGCCATAAAAACTTCAAAAGCATTGAACATTTCTCGCGTCACCTACATTCCCACCTTAAGCTTCTGGGAGGGCTCTATACATCCCGGAGCATCAGTATTCCTGTTTGGTATTTCCTCGACGGAAGAGCGGGTGGGTCAAATGGCGAGTCTTGTTGAGCTGTCTTCGTGCCCCCGCAATTACTCTCAAACAATTACACATTACAATGTCTGAAAGTCTCACGATCAAATAAAAATAATCGTGTATAGTTTATTTTTAAATTGTAGATCGTGATCTGTCAAATGAATTAAACTTTTTGTGACCGTGTTATAATCTTTAATGAGCTTGCATCTAGAGTCAACCCACCATTTATCGACAATTATTTTTTAATTTAGAAGATCTTGTGGCGTTGATGTTTTTTGCACCACGTCTCACTACTTAAATGGGCTTTACGTATGTAACCACGCTGATGATGTAGGGATGATGAGGGAATAATTTAAAGTAAATGTATTGCCATTTGCGTTGAGGAGAAATGGGACACAACTTAGGAAATAAGAATCTCCGTATAGCCAGCTGGGATTCGAATCTCAACTTTCCTCTTACCTGCAAACCAGACACAATGAGATTTGACATTTAGTTCATGTGCCCACCGATAAAGGTTAAAATTCCTACGCAAAGAGGGGGTCTTCAGGAATTGTTTTATACAGGTGATGCCAATATTTTTATTATTTTTATTTATTATTATTATTATTTAATATTTTTATAATTATTTTTTATTATTTTTATTTTTATTATTATTTTTATTTTTATTATTATTATTATTATTTATTATTTTTTATTATTATTATTTTTATTATTATTATTATTATTATTAAGCCTTAAAGACGTGTTGAGACAAAATCTATCATTAATTTCATAAACACAAATACAAATAGCGAAAGAAACGAAAGCAAAAATTACAGGAAAGCTGAGGCCATATAAAGGACATGGCTGTTCGTACAAGGAAGAAACAAGAATGTAAAATGAAATAGGGAGTGAAATTATTTGTTTAATACGTAAGCCAAAGACCTTTAGGGTACCCCCTGGGTCAATATCCTCACACTGCTGTTGAGACAGTAGCTCTGAAGCTAGTGGACCTATAGGCCTATATAGAGCCAGTTTCATATATTGAGTACGCGAAAAGTGCTTTTCTAACCCAATTCAGTGGACGCATGGTCTAAGGTACTACTCTACCAATAAACTGATCCATTGTTGGGAAATAATAATTTTTTATTTTGATATTACCTTTATAATTTTTTTTTACTATAAGGTGTAAATTTGTGCTAGCGTTCTTGACTCTGGCCTGACAAAATAGGATTAGATTTTAGGTTAAATATATCATAAGGTATAGCACAATTTTCATAAGAAAGGCCTTTTAGAAAATGTATTTTTTCCGTCATCAGTGATAACATTTTACTATATTATTAGTGTTTTTATAGATAGTGATAATATCTATCAAAGGTGGAAAGTGTAGCTTACATGACTCTAGGTATGAATATATGAAAATAAGTTAACTTTTATAGTTGTCAGATAAAGTTCTTTCTATGAAAATTGCCGTAAAATATTGAAAGTTTACAAGAGGAAGACATAAAGAGCACTTAGATATGGATCGAAAGCTCACTTAGAACTTGTATCAAAAGCGCACAGGGAAAAAAACCACACCTGCATAACGTGACAACACGGCAAACACATATTTAAACAACCCCCTTAATTTTTAAAACATTTAAAATAAATTAATATAACTACAAGGTTAGGTTTAGTTGGTTAGGATGGAAAAACAAGACGACTCAAATTGAAATAGAGATGTCTCTTTCGTGAAGCGGTGTTGCCATATTGGGCTCGGACACTAAAAACAACGGTGCTATTCTGATATACACCAAAGCAGGTATACATATTCAGCCTGTGCCTGTGCCAAAAATTGGAATGTAGGTAATACTCGCCAAGTCTCACTGCTCGCACAGACTATCCTGATATTTAGACTAGTGGAGCAGTGATGAGGAAGGTAGAATTTTGAAGCAATTGTACCACCGACATTTGTGTGGAGGCAGAGTTGAAACACATTTAGGGGGAAAAAAACTTGGTACTAATGGCCGAGATTCGAAGTCGGCCCTCTTCGTTATTGGCGAATAAGAATAAATTAGCATCAGATTTAGACCACGTGCCACTCGGAGCGGGAGTGGTTCAAATATCCTAGAAAACTTTACAGTAAAATATATTTTTTTTAAAAAAAAGCTCCATGGAGGGTGGTGTCATGTGGTCAGTACCAGTCGTTTGTCTCAGTTTTCTAGACCGGATACGTACTATTTTTTTTTACTCTAGTAGCTCTTCATTAATTGTCCTCACGAGGCTGAATTGACCCCTCTCTAGACCCACTAGTTCACAGAAAATCTTGAAGCGGCGAGGATCGAACCCTGGACCTCTGTATCTGTATCCAGGATCTCTGACCACTAGACCACCGGAGAGTGAATAATATGAACACAGAATTGTAGTAAAGTGTGACTTAAAACTAAACACCTAATTCTAGCATACATATTTTTATCACAACTTTTCTTTTATATACAACAGCACGTCTTACTACCCGTTCGTTTTATACGTTTATGTACTAATTACGCTAATGGTTTTAGGGATTAGGAAGGTTATATTTAGAGGAAGTGTACCCACATTTGCGTGTAGGAAGAGTGAAAACTCTATTTGGAAAAAAACTCAGTACACCCGACCGGGATTCGAGTCTTGAACTCCCCGTCATCGGCAGAGTGACGCCTTAGACCATGTGTCCACCGGAGCAGGTACTACTACAACTACTTACCACATAATTTTACCGAGAACGTACCACAGAATCCTAAGACCTGACCACTCAGCCGCGAGGACGAGCCTGATAGTAAATTAATGGCGTGCTAGTCTACGTAATAGTGGTATAATAATTATAAGTTAGGGCTGTCATCCATCCAATTGAAAACAGGTATGTGTATTCACCCGTCCAGTCGGCCTATAATTGAATGATGTAACGAAAGCGTTACGTGTAAATATACTATACAGGGTGTTCAGCCAGCACTAGAGGGGGTCACTAGAAAGGTAGCTAGGGACATCTTCATTGTAGTGATATGGTATAGTGTATTCCTTGGTTTTATTACTAACGTACATTTGGAACGACTATAATAAAACACAAACCTATTTTTTTTCAGCCAAATTTGATAGCATCTTACCATATTAATAGTATTTTTTATAGATACTGATAATATATATATATATATATATATTTGACAGCTGCAAATACATGACTTGACGTATAAATACGTGAAAGGAGATCTAGCGACTTTTTCTAGCTATTAGATGTGTTTGTTCGTAAGAAAATTGGGGTATATTTAGTGTCAAGAATTATGGAAAAATAGCAGTTTCAAATTAAATTAGTAGAATATTAGTCACCCCTCTTCGGTGATAGCATGATAGCCCGAACGGGTAGTAAGACACGGTGCACAAAAAGTAATAACTTAAAAATAGTTTTTCAATTATAATTAAAAAAGTCACTTTGCAGCGACAGTTTGATGATGACAAAATTAAATAATTTAATTATTGTTAACTTAAGAAATGTGTGGGAATTGTTTTATATCATGGGATTGTGGTTTTTATAAGGTAAAATTGTTTGTATTTTGTCAACTTTTGTGTATGGTCTTAAATATAAATGTATTCAAAACTTTTTGTATGTATGTTTGGATAAAAGTTTTGTAGATTCATCGAGGACACGATTACATCTCCTCACACATATATTCCCCCTCCCCCCCCCCGTTAAGAATATTTCAACTAAAAGATCAGCTTTGGTGGCCACTTGGTCTAACGCGCTACTCTTGCAGTAAACTGAACTGAAACTTTTACCTATATTGCGATATTTCCGTCCCTCTAATAATCTGCCATCTTATTTGTGACTCAAACTCGAACTCCCTGATCCACCTCCACTAAGCCTGGCCACGACCAACGATATGGAGATCGGAGTTTGAATCCCAGTAGGGTGTATTTAGGGTGGCTTTTCCTAAATGGTTTCCCACTCTACTTCCACGCGAATTTGGCTAGATTAATTATAAAATGCTCCCTTCCTCATTCCTACCTCATTAGAATGATTATCGTATATGCGTATAGCCTGAACAGGCAGTAAGACGCAGCGATAAAAAAATCTTTAAATCTTTATCTGATTTTGTATCTACTTTTATTTATTCAAAATATTCAGTTAAATCCGAAATGATTTTAGCGATGATTCATTCAGATATGGTAGTGTCAAACTCATATAATCTGGTTTGTCAGTGAAGGGGAGGTAAGGGGTTCGTATCCCACCTGAGTGTACTGAGCGTAAATACGGGTACCTTTCTTCTCAACTATACCTTCTTCCTCCTTAGCCTATGAGTGTAGTTTGAACGGATAGTAAGACGTGATGGAAAAAACAAACAAATTTAATTTAGCTATATGCAGTGTAAGCTCATATTTTGGGTGCCTAACACTGTCTTGGAAAGTCGGAAATTTAATGAATTTGTTACAGCGAAGTTTTTTTTATCCTCTCTCCTAGGAAATTCTGGTGTATATTTTACTAGTAAAGCTCTTCGTTTTGACTGTTTAGGTTAATAACCTCTATGTAAACGAATCGATACAATATCATTTGGTCCAGGCTAAATTTGACTTCTTCTGGCAGTTAAAAATTAAAACTTAATAATAGTTCCGTACCAAACGCCTCGAAATTATGTTTGTCCCCTTTCACAAGAAATTCCAATTGGCGTAAACTGTTATGGAGACAAAGTATATTGACAGGGTGGGTGAAAAACGAAGATGTTTTAGTGACATTAATGATTTGGCCACTTGGGGTGACCTGGTGGTCTAGGGGTAAGGTGTCGGACCTCTATGTTGGGGTCCGGGGTTCAATCCTCGGTCCCAGCACAGATTTATCTGATTACCAAACCCTTCCTTCACCTCTGACAAGACATCTTGTGAATATGGGGAGTGCCAGACCTCCACCGTGGTTCGGATCCTATGTTAAACTGTAGGTCCTCCATTTCATCTCACAATCACCCTACCATTACACATTAGTAAGTGCGTATAACCCGAAGGGTAGTAAGACGCGGTGCTAATAATAATAATGATAATGATGATGATAATAATAATAATGATTTGGCCACACGGACAGCTAAGAGCGTTACACTGGGTGTTCACATAGAAAGCTACGCTATGGTCGTTTTCCACAAGTCTTCCATCAAAAGCGGATCTAAATACGGTAACTTTCATCATTTTATGGACACTCTCGTAAATATGAGGCTACATTCAAGGATTATTATCGTTTAAAAGTGTCCCAGTTTGATCATCTGCTTCTCAAAACAAAACGAAAACAACAACAAAATGTCCAGAACCAGGTCCACAATCACATGAAAGTGTCTGTGTTTTTTTTTCTTCGGATGAGCGTAGTCGGCTACGTCCCGCAAAAATCAATTTTCCTCGGATGGTTGGTTACGGGTCCAACGTAGTAAGTGAGGCGTACGTAATATCCACGGCGCATAGCGTCTGTATTGGTCTGTATGGCCAAAGCATTAGGACCGTATCTATAGTCTCGGGAATAAACCAATATTGGCTGACATCCGAATCTCGATTATCATACAGCCATTAAATTGTCAGAAGAGGCGCATGTTATCATGAACCAACTGTACAAAAGTATGTTTTCCAGGGGGGGAACCCCAACTTAAAGTGAACTTCAAATCACTCGTATATCACATCACCTGTTTCCGTACTAAGAAAATATTAAGAAAATGTGACCCTACCGAGATTCGAGTTAATAGATTATCTCAGGATGGGGTCGAACAATATTTTAAAACGTATCATCTTTCGGTGGGATTAAATAGGACGCGAGAAAAGGTCAGTTTTTTTTTTTTAAGTTTTTATAGAAAACTTTTTTTAATAAATAAGATTATGTTATTTCTTCAATATAAATATAAAGTGTAGTTTACCACACATGGTGACCTCACCATTTCTTGAATATCTGTCAACATATTAACATTAGATTAGAATTATTTTTAAACTAATAATACAAAGCTATCAATAAATTCCAGGACACCCTTTAACAGATATTTAATAAATGTTGATATCACCACGTGAAGAAAATTAAGCTCAGATGTTTCTACTGGAGAATTATTTAATTTATTTTGGTAAAAAAATGTTTATGCTAAAATATATATTCAAAAACTCTGCTCTGAGTTTGCATCCACTACAATCCCACCTTAAACGATCTTTTCCAAAGCATGTATACCTAAATTTTCTTACAGATGGAAATATCTAATAACTTATAAAGATACAAGATCTACTTTCACGTATTCATACGTCAGGTTACATGATCTGCAGCTGTCACTTCGGTAAATATGTTTGTATTTTCTAAAAGGTTTCATAATAAAATAAAGGTATGTATATTTGGTCCTCAAGGCTATTGTATCCACGCATTATTCTCTTGTAGGCGAGTCTTATGGCCCGACTACCTACTGAACTAGAGATCAACTATTCGTCTCCCAACACTGTCAAATTATTATTTTTTTCTACGTCACGTTAACGTACATTAACATTAATCAATGGGACAAAGATTAGTGAGGTGAAGTTATAAAATTTTACCCACAATTGCGTCAAGAGGGTAAAACAAAGAATACCCGACTAGGGTTCGAGTCCTGACTTCTCTGCAAATGTACATATAATTTATTACAAGAGTTACGCCTTAGACCATACGACCACCGAAGTGCGTTATTTTAATTATTATTATTATTATTATTATTATTATTATTCAATTTTGTGGCCCTCTTCGGTGGCCGCATGGCTCCAGGCGTCACTCTCGCAATAGACTAGACTGCCAATGAGGGGGAGATCGGGGTTAGAATCCCGGTTAGGTGTACGTAGAGTGTTTTGCCCCTAAATGATTTTACACTCTTCTTCCGCGTAAATGTTGGTACCCTTTTTATAATTCAACCTTCTTCATCCTTAACACATTAGTGAAGTTGGTAGGAATGCGTATAATATGAACAGGCAGTAAGACGAGGTGCTATAAAAAAATCACAATTCCATTTTGTCGGTTCTTTGAAGTGGCTATATAAAATCGCACCACGAAGTGACGACTTGTCTGAGCTGTTTTACCTACATAAGTTAGGCGTTACACGTGAGGTGAGACGGGTACTTTCAAGGGCTCTATACTACAGCATTGATAAGGTTTGCATACGCTTAGAACGGGCTCTATAATAGTAGCACTGATAAGCGCTGTATACGTTTATAACAGGAACTTAAGAAGTCTCTATAATAGAGCACTGATGAACGCTGTATACGTTTATAACAGGAACTTAAGAAGTCCCTATAATAGAGCACTGATGAACGCTGTATACGTTTATAACAGGAACTTAAGAAGTATATATAACAGAGCACTGATGAACGCTGTATACGTTTATAACAGGAACTCAAGAAGTATATATAACAGAGCACTGATGAACGCTGTATACGTTTATAACAGGAACTTAAGAAGTATATATAACAGAGCACTGATGAACGCTGTATACGTTTATAACAGGAACTTAAGAAGTCCCTATAATAGAGCACTGATGAACGCTGTATACGTTTATAACAGGAACTTAAGAAGTCTATATAACAGAGCACTGATGAACGCTGTATACGTTTATAACAGGAACTTAAGAAGTCCCTATAATAGAGCACTGATGAACGCTGTATACGTTTATAACAGGAACTTAAGAAGTCCCTATAATAGAGCACTGATGAACGCTGTATACGTTTATAACAGGAACTTAAGAAGTCCCTATAATAGAGCACTGATGAACGCTGTATACGTTTATAACAGGAACTTAAGAAGTCCCTATAATAGAGCACTGATGAACGCTGTATACGTTTATAACAGGAACTTAAGAAGTCTATATAACAGAGCACTGATGAACGCTGTATACGTTTATAACAGGAACTTAAGAAGTCCCTATAATAGAGCACTGATGAACGCTGTATACGTTTATAACAGGAACTTAAGAAGTCTATATAACAGAGCACTGATGAACGCTGTATACGTTTATAACAGGAACTTAAGAAGTCCCTATAATAGAGCACTGATGAACGCTGTATACGTTTATAACAGGAACTTAAGAAGTCCCTATAATAGAGCACTGATGAACGCTGTATACGTTTATAACAGGAACTTAAGAAGTCTATATAACAGAGCACTGATGAACGCTGTATACGTTTATAACAGGAACTTAAGAAGTCCCTATAATAGAGCACTGATGAACGCTGTATACGTTTATAACAGGAACTTAAGAAGTCCCTATAATAGAGCACTGATGAACGCTGTATACGTTTATAACAGGAACTTAAGAAGTCCCTATAATAGAGCACTGATGAACGCTGTATACGTTTATAACAGGAACTTAAGAAGTCTATATAACAGAGCACTGATGAACGCTGTATACGTTTATAACAGGAACTTAAGAAGTCCCTATAATAGAGCACTGATGAACGCTGTATACGTTTATAACAGGAACTCAAGAAGTATATATAACAGAGCACTGATGAACGCTGTATACGTTTATAACAGGAACTTAAGAAGTCCCTATAATAGAGCACTGATGAACGCTGTATACGTTTATAACAGGAACTTAAGAAGTCTATATAACAGAGCACTGATGAACGCTGTATACGTTTATAACAGGAACTTAAGAAGTATATATAACAGAGCACTGATGAACGCTGTATACGTTTATAACAGGAACTCAAGAAGTATATATAACAGAGCACTGATGAACGCTGTATACGTTTATAACAGGAACTTAAGAAGTATATATAACAGAGCACTGATGAACGCTGTATACGTTTATAACAGGAACTTAAGAAGTCCCTATAATAGCACTGATGAACGCTGTATACGTTTATAACAGGAACTTAAGAAGTCTATATAACAGAGCACTGATGAACGCTGTATACGTTTATAACAGGAACTTAAGAAGTATATATAACAGAGCACTGATGAACGCTGTATACGTTTATAACAGGAACTTAAGAAGTATATATAACAGAGCACTGATGAACGCTGTATACGTTTATAACAGGAACTCAAGAAGTATATATAACAGAGCACTGATGAACGCTGTATACGTTTATAACAGGAACTTAAGAAGTATATATAACAGAGCACTGATGAACGCTGTATACGTTTATAACAGGAACTTAAGAAGTCCCTATAATAGAGCACTGATGAACGCTGTATACGTTTATAACAGGAACTTAAGAAGTCTATATAACAGAGCACTGATGAACGCTGTATACGTTTATAACAGGAACTTAAGAAGTCCCTATAATAGAGCACTGATGAACGCTGTATACGTTTATAACAGGAACTTAAGAAGTCTATATAACAGAGCACTGATGAACGCTGTATACGTTTATAACAGGAACTTAAGAAGTATATATAACAGAGCACTGATGAACGCTGTATACGTTTATAACAGGAACTTAAGAAGTCCCTATAATAGAGCACTGATGAACGCTGTATACGTTTATAACAGGAACTTAAGAAGTCTATATAACAGAGCACTGATGAACGCTGTATACGTTTATAACAGGAACTTAAGAAGTATATATAACAGAGCACTGATGAACGCTGTATACGTTTATAACAGGAACTTAAGAAGTCCCTATAATAGAGCACTGATGAACGCTGTATACGTTTATAACAGGAACTTAAGAAGTCTATATAACAGAGCACTGATGAACGCTGTATACGTTTATAACAGGAACTTAAGAAGTATCTATAATAGAGCACTGATAAGCGTTGCAGACATCTAGAAGTCAAGGATTTTTAATTTATAAAGTGTTTTGATATTTTTCAATGTTATTTTCATCAAACTGTAGGCGAAAGTTCTGACAGGTTAAAAAGTTTAAATTTCCAGTTGAAATAGTTTTTAAAACATGTGTAATAATTTACGGAAAATGTTATATTGTGACCTTATCAAAACACAACTTTAATTGATATAGGAGGGCTAGATATAAGTTTCTAGCCTTTTGCTTTAATCTAAGTAGTACAAATATTCGCGTAAATCATCGTTAAGTTAAAAAAATATATATTAAACTCAAGAATTAAAAATTTCTCAAATCATCAGTAACCTGCTGATAATTTTAACGTATATTTTGTTGAAAACAATATTTAAAAATAACAAACAGCTTGTTGAATAATGCGAGGTGCCTGAAATACGTCTCATTGCTCTATTATAGAGCCCTGTTGATATTCAAACACGTTCCATTCAGAGTGAAAATAGTATAATAATGTCAACTCGTGAAGTGGTCGCTGTATTTTATTGTGTGTGTGTTTGTAAATGAGTCGTTCCCCAAGAATCCGACTCGGGAGTTCCAGTTCCTAGGGAGGCGTTAGTGAACCTCCCCCCCTGCCATAGTTGATCTCTTGCAAGAGGATGTTTCCTGATGAACCACTTTCACTCTCCTCTGACGTCACTGTATGAACCTCTCTCCCCTCCTCCCTCTCCATTATTCTGTCCTGAATATATTTACCTTCGATCGTCTCCACATATAACAAAGGATAGCTTGTTTTGACAAATGTCATAAGTCACTACTTTAGTTCCAATCATTGATATATTTTTGTAAAATATCTTTAGATAAAAAATAAACATAGATTCTGCAACTAAAATTGATTACTTTTTACTGCCGCCCCCTCTCCCCCCATAGCATCGCATCTTAATACCTGTTGAGGTTATACGCATATGTACTAATTACGATAATGAGGTAGGGATGAGTAAGGTTAAATTTAAAGGAATTGTAACCGCATTTGCGTGGTGGCTAATTCAAAATAGTTTAGAAAAAACTCTCAGTTCACCCGACCGGGATTCAAACCTTAATTTTACCGTCATCGGTGGTCTAGTATACGGCGAGAGTAGCTCCTTAGACCATGCAGCCACCGAAGCGGGTTATATATATTTGATTACACTAATGGGGTAGGATTGAATAAGGTATAATTCAGAGTAAATGATCCCTCAATTCTCTGGAGGGAGATTAAGGATCCATTAAGAAAATAAACACCCGACAACAAACCTAGGTGACCTGGTGGTCTAGGGGTAATGTGTCAGACTTTTGTGTTGGGGTCCGGGGCTCAATCCTCGGTCCCGGCACAGATTTATCTGATTACCAAACCCTTCCTTCACCTCTGACAATACATCTTGTGAATGTGGGGAATTCCAGGCCTCCACCGTGGTTCGGATCCCACGTTAAACTGTATGTCCTCCAGTTCATCTCATAATCACCCTACCATTACACATTAGCGTAAGTGCGTATAACCCAAACAGGTGGTAAGACGCGGTGGTAATATTATTATTATTATTATTATTATTATTACTACTACTGATTATAAGATTAAATTGCCTTAGATATGATAGCATAATATTTTTTGAGAGTTCTTATCGACAAAACAAATTGAGACTTCGATGTTGGATTGAGAAAAAGTTTAGATGTAGAAGATTAAAACTTTCCCGGACTGTTATTCAAGTTTTACCCGAATTAAATCAATGTTATGGATTTTGTTGTTGTTGCTTTCTTCTATTTAAATTTTTCTAGCTATTCGATCGATAAAAATAATAATTGTTTTAATTTAATAATTTCCTTTGGGTTTTACAAAGTTTAATTGATGTTTAGTAATAAATTAATGTTCTGCACCACCCAGAATTTAACTAAGGTCATATCAAAATTTATGTGGAGGGAGAGTGTAAACCCATTTAGTAAAGTCCCCCTCAGTACACCCAGCCGGGATTAAAACCCCTATCTCCCCATCATCCGCAGTCTAATCTAATCTAGTTCATTCTAATCAGACCAATGATATTCAACCTGGGGTACGTGAAGACAACTAAGGGGTACGTAAAGACAACTAAGGGGTACGTTCAAATTAAATAGGCCTATACATATTATATCATGATAGCATTGAATAATAAAGACCAAATTTATGATTAGTCACAAGAAACCCAGACTTAAGGACATGCAATCTGTGAGTCTCTTTTTCTTTCTTTCTTTCTCCTTTTCTCTCTCTCTCTCATGATCGTCAACCACTTTGGGGGTATAAAGTCAAGAGAAATTATATCTGAGACTTCGCCAACAAAAAAGGCTTAATAACACTGCCTTAGACCATTCAACTACCGAAGAAGTTATAACTTATATATTTTTTAAATTAAAAAATGGCATCTGAACACGGAATCAAACCCGGGACCTTTGGGCTTAGTACGTTAATTCTTTAAACACTTGAGTTATCTAGGAATCGTCCCGTGACCAGGGTTATACTTCACTCATATTTTAAGGCAGAGTGTGTTATGGACTTGTGTAAATCGTCAGCTACAAACGTGTGTGATCAATTAGGATCACGTGCTATCAGATAACGCAGCCACCATCGACTCGGTAATTGGTTTTTTGCTGCCAATGGTACAATGACAACCATACGATATCATGAGGGATTAAATAGCCAAGGTATTATATTTAATAGTTAAGGTTATAGCCGCATCTAAATATTGTACTAAGCCAAAAGTACAAGGTTCGATTCCCATATCCAGGTGTAATTTTTCAATTTAAATAATATGCTATTTAGACGCGGCTATAGCCTTAATTATCAAATATAATGGCTTTGCTGTTCAATATATCATTATATATATATAATTTGGCACCACATCTTACTACTGTTACTTACTGTTCAGGTTACACACCTATGTACTAATTACACTAATAGGCTAGAGATTAGGAAGGCCTAATTTAGAGGAAGTGAATCCGCATTTGCGTGGCGGGATAGTGTAAAAACAATTTAGGAAAAAACCACCCTCGGTGCACCCAACCAGGATCGAACTTCGATCTCCCCGTCTTCGGCAGTCTAGTCCAACACGAGCTTAGCGCGTTAGACCACGCGGCCACCGAAGCGGGTTATATATTAATTACTAAAACTAGCATTATTAAAATACCTAATCTAATTTTATCACTCTTGATCCCTAAAAAACAGGTTTGTTTTTTCTTTCTAAAATCCCTTTCCTATACAAATTGGACTGTACGCCCAACTACTCCGTTATAGCCCCAATGAAAGAAAGCGCGTTAAGGTCAGGCCCTTGTGTAACTAGAGTTAAAAAGTTCCCTCGAGGCAAACGACGCGTGCCTGCCTCCTTTGTTATGTAATAACTGGCGTGAACGCACGAAGAAGATACGCGCGTTTAGATGCGATTGTTCTGTCTCACGACATCTCCATAATACTACCGCCTTTTGTCACCTCTTCCGAAAGATGAGGAAACATGTCACTTAAACACTGTTTTCTTAGTTACGGGCATTCAGGCAGTCACACACACATTGCTAACGAGCCGTTTCACCGCAAACGTGTCATTTTCAATATTTCTTGAGTTCGTTCCTTAGGCTTGAGCTTACGATCATTCGCAACACGCCCCGTGGTGTAGTGGGTTAGGCCATGAACCTAGGAGTCCCAGATTCGATCCTCAGTTGGTACCATGGATGATTTTCCCGAAAAGGGAACCATTATAACGGACGCAAGGGTTTGGTTAGTTAGGTTCAAGTGTTTCTACTGGTTTCAAACCCTCATATTAACTATCACCATCACTTCAGCTCATCGGGACATGGAAAGAGTTAAAAGGGTGTACGATTAGTTCATTCGAGCATCCCCTGGATTAACTATCACCATCACTTCAGCTCATCGGGACATGGAAAGAGTTAAAAGGATGTACAATTAGTTCATTCGAGCGTCCCCCGGATTAACTATCACCATCACTTCAGCTCATCGGGACATGGAAAGAGTTAAAAGGATGTACAATTAGTTCATTCGAGCATCCCCTGGATTAACTATCACCATCACTTCAGCTCATCGGGACATGGAAAGAGTTAAAAGGATGTACAATTAGTTCATTCGAGCATCCCCTGGATTAACTATCACCATCACTTCAGCTCATCGGGACATGGAAAGAGCTAAAAGGATGCACAATTAGTTCATTCGAGCGTACCCTGGATTAACTATCACCATCACTTCAGCTCATCGGGACATGGAAAGAGCTAAAAGGATGCACAATTAGTTCATTCGAGCATCCCCTGGATTAACTATCACCATCACTTCAACTCATCGGAACATGGAAAGAGCTAAAAGGATGTACAATTAGTTCATTCGAGCGTACCCTGGACAACGGTGTATTAGTACTGGCTAATTTTATTTTATTATTATTATTTAGCACCGTGTCTTACTACCCGTTCGGGTTATACGCTTAAGTACTAATTACACTAATGGATTAGGAATTGGGAAGGTTGAATTAAAGGAAGTGAACCCACATTTGCGTGGAGGGAGAGTGGAAAACCATTTAGGAAAAACCACCCCCAGTTCACCCGACCGAGAATAGAACCTCGATCTCCCCGTCCTCAGCAGTCGGGCTCAACACAATTAGCGCGTTAGCCAACTACGCCACCGAGGCGGGTTACTGGCTAATCTTTACACAAACTGGGCTACAAGTGATGTAGTCCAGACATGTGGTTTAGTCTATCGCGGGAATGACGCCTTAGACCATGCAGTCACTGAAGTGGGTAAAACAATATATAGGGGTGTGAATACGTGATAGTATTATCTAGTAACTTTTCCAGCTGTCAGATATTTCCATGAAAATTGAATTATATTAATGATGACTTAGATTTAGAAGGAAATGGTGTCAAAAATTTGACATTCCTAGTAATATAACTTCTTAAATGTAAATATTCCGTTAAAACGATAACTTGATAACAGAATGAGTCTACTTTAAAACACCAAATTTCACCTCTCACCTAGTTTTTTACTGTGTACAATGAGTTTTCGAAGGTTTGAGGGGAAATCTTATCCAGTACAATTATAACTAACGAGCGTAAAGTCAGAAATTATATTAAAATTGTATTAATATCGGGGTTTTACCAGGTAAATTACGAACTACCCACACACCTCTGGTTCCTTTGTTTTGTAAGAGTTTTGCGCATGCGCCACAGCTGATCAGTTAACAATGACTTCCGAGGGTGACACATGTATAGCGTTTAGAGAGCGTTTTGAGGAATTAATTTCTTCAAAGGACTCGAGTAGTTTTTACATACTTTATGAAAAATACCGCGAGTTTCTACAGTTCATAAAACATGCAAAAACTTCCGTTTTTATGGATTATCGTTGTTTGAAATTGTTTGGTATGTTTAAAGTTGGTGGAGTTAAGAAGCTTATCACTCCTGTTCCTTAAGGTCATATATTTTGTTACAAACGAGATGTTTGATGTGTTATACGACACGCGTCACATGGTGGTAAGCACAGGATGATAAACGAAGTTAAAAAAAAAGTACAAAAACGTAACGCAAGAAGTTGTTAAGATGTATTTAGAACTTTTCACACCGTATGAGAAGAAACGTAAGTCACATAGATGTATCTAATTTTTTTATTTTTTATTTATTTAGCCCCGCGTCTTACTACCCGTTCGGGCTATACGCTTAAGTACTAATTACGCTAATGGATTAGGAATTGGGAAGGTTGAATTTAGAGAAAGTGAACCCACATTTACGTGGAGGGAGAGAGTAAAACCATTTAGGAAGAGCCACCCCCAGTTCACTCGACCGAGATTCGAACCTTGATCTCCCCGTCCTCGGCAGTCGAGCTCAACGCGACTAGCACGTTAGCTAACTACGCCACCGAGGTGGGTATGTATCCAATTGATTCGCAAACAAAGTGTTATAGAGGATTTGAATTTATAATGGTCTACCTATATAATTTAATCAATTACGTCCGTTAAAATCAAAAATCGTGGAAGAGGTAGCTAAATATCGTGTTAACTTTTTTCATTTTTGGAACCCCTTCAATTCTGCTATCGGACAATGGCCGAGATTTTGCTAATTATGTGGTAAACTAATTACGTTCTATGTGGGATGGTCTTAAAATTGTCCACCGCAGACCACGTCACGGCCAGTCTCAGGATTGCATCGAAAGAGCTAATCAAGATGTGCAAAACATGTTCGCGACGTGGATGGCTGATGGAAACTTTAACGGATAGTCTGAAGAGCTAAGGTTTGTTCGTCTTATGAAAAACAGAGATCATCACGATGGAATAAAGCGTGCGTCTTACAGAGCTATATTTGGTTGAGATACCAATCAAAGTCGGTTTAACTTAATCGTGCTTACCCAAAGATGTCGTCGATGGTCTTGAAACTGAAAAAGATTTAGACATAGTTTTAACTTATAAGTGAAATACGTAGCGGAGGTATCGAGATGAAAGTTACCACGTGGAGCCAGATGGTGGTGGAAAACTGGAGGTAAACCAGGAAGAGCCAAACACAGAGAAGAGACAAGAGGAAGGATCTAAACTAAACCAGGAAGAACCGAAAGGAGCTAAGAGACAGGAGCTGAAGGAATCCAACAGGAGCCAAAACACTGAGGCATGTAGTGAGACATGCAAGGAAAATAGATTTTGTGATCTTCGCAGCAAAAAAAAAAAAAAAAGACATAGACGTAAATCCAAAGTTAACTTAGAAATCAAGCAAAGAAAATGAGATGCTTGTCTAAGACCAAGTTCCCTCCGGCTCAAATTAGAAGTACTGTTCGAGTTCAAATCCCTGATGTTGACAGACCACTCATTTTAGCAACATTCTTGATGTGGTAGTTATATTATATTATTATTATTTATTATTATTATTATTATAGCACCGCGTCTTACTACCCTTGGATGACAGCTCAAAAAGTTACTAGAAATAATCCCTAATATATCCCTACGCCAACAGCTGACATGTCACTTTGGATAACTGTAATGAAAACGTATGGTAATGACTGTATGGCTGTGATAGTTAACCAAAGTAATTTAGGCCAATATTATTATTATTAATATATTTATTTGAGGTCGGACACAAAGCTTATTTATGGTTTTATCACACTTAAAAACATTATTATTTACACCACTTTCACAAACGGTCTAACTAACATAGCTTCAAAATGGCGACAGACAATTTAAATTGTGTGATTGAACGTGACGGAAACAAGTTCTTTAAAACTATGCACCCACGCAGTGGATACAAATATTTTATTCAATTAAATATTTCTAAATACGATAAAATAATAATGAAATATATATATAAAACAAGAATTTTCTCTTTTCCAAGTAAATACGATGTCTGTATCAAAAGGCATTAATGTATGCACTATATTACACACAATAGATAACATTCCAAAACGGATAATAAGTAATATTAGTTATGTATAATATATATTTTCGGAATGGGTAGAAAGAAATTATTAAAAGTTATGAAACAGTGTAAGAAAACTTAGGTTCAAGTTATTTTAAATGTAACATATAACAGGTAAACTAAAAAACTTAACATTTATATAACAACACAATGATCTTTTACAAGTGTTGGCAACCCAAAAATTTAACCTATGATTTTATACTGTCATTCAGGTAAAAACCTATCATGAACAGACACTATAAAGTAGACGATAATGGGAAACGAAAATGAAACAATATTCTAACACTTTTCTATAAACCAGTTTATGGTTTGTGACAAAACTCTAGTCAACAAACTTGTGCTGTTCAAACCAGTAGCATGACAATCATATTTAATAATAATAATAATAATAATAATAAATAATAATAATAATAATATAATAATAATATTTAGCAACGCGTCTTACTACCCGTTCGGGTTATACGCTTTAAGTACTAATTACGCTAGTGGATTAGGAATTGGGAGGGTTGAATTAGAGGAAGTGAACCCGCATTTGCGTCGAGGGAGAGTGGAAAACCATTTAGGAAAAACCACCCCCAGTTCACCCGACCGAGATTCGAACCTCGATCTCCCCGTCCTCAGCAGTCGGGCTCAACACAAGCGCGTTAGCCAACTACGCCACCGAGGTGGGTGACAATCATATTTGAAGAGAGAATTAGTAAATAAAATAAAGTGTTAGAAACTTATTTTATTTCAGCTTTACCCAGACCTTTCATATAATGTGGAATTTAACCAGGTAAAGAAAATTAGGCTTACTCTATTTCCGGCTCTACCCGTAACATTTGTATTGAGTAACGCTAGAAATTATAATTTTAAAATTTCACAGGAAATATACCCGAATTTGCGTGGAGGAAGAGTGTGAAACCATTCAAGTAAAAAAACTCAGTACACCTGATTGGGACTCGAACCTCTGCCTCCCCGGCATCAACAAGCCAGACTAAATGAGTCTGACATTTATACCACGTGACCACTTAACTTCAGGAGAAGAACAGAAATTGAAAGTGTTTGGAAACACGCTCTCTAGGAATATGTTAAACAAGAAGCCAGCGTGCAGAGAGCAGGGAGGCAGGAATGGGAGGAGGTTACATAACCAGGATCTTCCAGTTCTCTAATCCTCGCCCAGTGTTATTAGGGTTATAAAATCGAGGAGGCTGTAATGGGCCGGATTATGCTGCACGCAAGGCCATTACGTAAACAAAATATCCGTACATCATACATGAGTGGTTGTATTTATTCTCACCAGAGACTGTGACTAGTACAATTTGACTTTTTCAACTTCGGTGGTCGAATAGTTTCCTAAGGCTTCACTTTCTCAATAGCATGGATTGCAGATGGCGTGGGAGATCGGGGGTCAAATCCTAGTCGGGTGTATTGAGGGTGGTTTTCGCCAAATGGTTTTCTATTCTCACACCACACAAATTCAGGTGCACTTCCTCTAAAATTAAACCTTACCTATCCCTAACATATCAGGGTAATTAGTACATAACCCGAAAGGATAGTAAGATGCGATGCCAACAAAAAAGTTAAGTAAAAAATAATTATGTTCTTTCCTGCTTAACCTAACCAACATACAGTAAAATAATACAAAGATTTACGACAATCGTACATACTTTATCATATAGTGGTTTTATGAGACTGTGTCTTACTACCCATCCGGGCTATACACAAATGTGTTACGTACATACGTTCCCCAAGCACAGCTTTTCTTTGCTTCGAACAGAGAAGAAAAACCTACTCATTTTATTTCTTCCAACCCAGTTTTTGATAAATTAAAAAAAATGTCTTATCAAACATTTAAAATTTCAGCCTAAAGGTGCACATTTTTATGCACAGAGGCTACTCATTTTAAAATTTTAGCCCTCTGCTTGCGGTAGATATCACACAATGTTCATGACAGACAAACAAAGACTTCATTTTATTAATATAAATTATAGTTGAAACAGAATATTCAGAAATCAGCTTTCAGTAAAACTAATCCTTAATAAGTTTTCCCTCAGAAAAATAAAAAGTATTTTGATAATCATATAAAACTCTCTTTAGGCATAAATTTCGAATAAAACTGTTAGTGCCATTTTTATACAATTTCAAATTTAAAAAAATAATCCGTCATCAATAAGCTACATTGTAAACTCTATCCAAGGAAAATTTACGGTACTTAATGTTATTTATCATGTAAAACAATAAAAAAAATCAATAGTAATTTTAATGACAAAATAATACAATCTTCGTCAGTAGATTACTGCTAACGCGCAATATACAACTTGTGCAAATAGTACAAGCTACTTATATTATCAAGTCACAAATACATTTAAAAAAATTGCTAAAATGTATCTTAATTTCACAAACGTTTCTTCAGGTAGTAAAACCAAAAGGGATAGGCCTAATAATAATGCCGTTCCAGTTTATCCTAAACTTAGGTGATGAAAGCAGAACAATAGATACACTATTCTTAATCAGCCAATCTTACCTGGTGCTCAATGCTAATACACTAAGAAATAATGATGATAGTCTCAAGCATTATTCCCGCCATCTTGGTAGAAAAAAACAAACTTTTTATACAATTCTATTAAAGTGGTGTGAAAGTGAACTCGAGTTAAGGTATGAATGCAAGAAACGCGAGTCGCACCTTAAGGTGAGTATTTTATTGTTTCAAATTAAATATACTGTTGCTTTATTTGATCCGTTAGTTTTTTTGTTTTTGTTTTTGTTTTACACATAGTAATATAAACCCGTTCTTGAATAGTTGTCATGGGCTTAGTGGCATTTGATGATAAACTTTTTAAAGCATGAGGAAAATTCTCGTTCAAATATCGAGATGCCCATGGTAAATATTCAAGAACTGTTTATATTACTATGTGTAAGAAAAACGTATCTATGAAGAAATATTATATTTATTTTGACCGAAAAGCTTTTTTTTTGTCATATAAACACTGTAAACTATTTATTTTAACTAGAGTTCCCTTTTATTCCAACACGGGATTAAGTACAGCGGTGGTTTATCAATTGTATTAATTATCTACATCATCCATAGTCTAAACTGAAAATTTCTATTTGTGAAATATAATTTTTTGTTTGTTTTACAATTTTTTTAAAAAATTATTTTTGCTAGTGGATGCCACCAGGATTTCTTTGCTAGATATTCCTGGTATTCTACTGGATATGGCGGATATGTAACCAACCGTCTTCTGGGGTTGGGGTAGGTGCGGCTACTTTGGCCCTATGAAATGACGATAATTATTATGTGGTACCAGTAGTAGTCTTAAACCTAGATTACGACTAATTAACCAGGCTAGTATGAACAATTACCCTTCGGGAAAAATACTTATGGTACCAACGGGGATTAGTAACCAGTATGAATGTGGGGAATGCCAGGCCTCCACCGTGGTTCGGATTCCACGTTAAACTGTAGGTCCTCCATTTCATCTCACAATCACCCTACCATTACACATTAGCATAAGTGCGTATAACCCGAATGGGTAGTAAGACGTGGTGCTAATAATAATAATCATAATAATCATAATAATCATAATAATAATAATAATAATAATAATAATAATAATAATAATAATAGTAACCAGTAATGCTGACCGCTAAACCAATAAGCCGGCCTGTTTTAAAAATGAGAGTAATAATATTACATTTCTCATATTTATGTAAAGTATATTATTTTGTTGTTGTGAAATATTGAGTCTCTTTCTAGATAATAAAAAGAATACAGTCGGGAAATGCGTGCTATTATTCGGTCAGTGAGTGGTTGACCTTTTGCCTTCTGCCAAGGAATGTAATACTCAAGAATACACAACACAAAAATTCATCCGGTTGTTCTCAATTGTTGCGAAACATGGTATCTTACCTTACATGACGAAAACAAATTTAGGATGTTCGAAAACATGGTCCCTAGGAATATATTTGGACCAAAAAGGATGGAAGCTACTGGAGAGTGGAGGAGGTTACATAATGATAGGTTAAATCACCTGAACTCATCACAAGGTAGGATAGCTAATTCCTGTTGATTACGGTGGGCAGACTTGCAGCGCGAATGGCAGAATCTAGTACCGTGTTCAGGGTAATATTTATGGGTAAACCCATTGGGTAGACTTAGACGCAGATGGGAGGATAACATTATAATGGACCTGAAAGAGATAGGACGTAATGAGATGGACTGGATAGAATTATCTCAAAATGTGTGGCGTACTTTTGTATGTGAGGTAGAGAACTCCATAGAACATGCATATTGAACCAGCGGCCCGATCTGTGATTGTATGCGGCCCGCGGAGCATATAACGGACTAACATTCAACTTCTTTTATAAACGTGACGGTACGGTATCTGTGAGTAAGAAAATACACTATAGCGATTTTTATTAAATTTTGTACCGACACATTGTTTAACATTACAAACAAATTGGCCATTTTCATTTTCCCGTGACTTTGAGGGCATTTTAGAGAGGCGTAAATTTCAAATTTTTAGTAGATGTTTATTTTAAGATTAAAAGAGAGAGAAAGGCTGTGCGGTCAACAGTACCATTTATTTTTAATACAGCCCTTCCAGTATTTTTTGTGGGCCTTATAATTAAGCACGTGAGTGTGACACAATTGCCATAAATTAAGTAGGTATGGCTTAAACTGGTATTAAGACAAGGTGGGGAAAAAAGTAAAGAATAATACGAAGCTCATCAATTTGGGCGCGATAAGTAGACTATAGCGCTCCTGGTTTCATGGCTTGATCAAGCGAAATGCTGTGTATGAAAGACCGGTTATTTACTAAATAAATACACTGGTTTGCTGTAAATAAAATGGGTTGATTTCTTTAAATAAAATGTTGGATTTGGTTATAAAAATTCAATTTATTTTTTTCTTTTAAACTCAGGTTCACTTAATTGTAGAAAGATTATGGCTGGTATTTTTCTTATTAATATTTAACTATATAGTACTTTTGTTCACTATAATTTGTTATAGAAGCCAGTTCAAACAGTTTCTTTTACAAATGGTATTTGGTTGTTGGAAATAAGTTCCCAAGTGTGACATAACTTTGATTTGTAATGTGAAGAAGAGAACTGTAATAGTGCATTGTGCGTGTTGAGACTTTTTCTACTGCAATCTCAGTCAACTAAGGCAAAGGACAATGACAACTGATACAAAAAAAAAAGTTTAATTTTGATATGGCTAGCTAACATTTAGATAAGCACAATAACCCTTCAAATTAAAATTATGGTCTAATTAGTCAAGATGGTTAAAATTTTAAATGTATGTATCATAAATTTTAAGTTTCTTCAATTAACTTTAAATATATTTTTATTGTAGTTTTAATGTTCTATCTAAATGTTTGAAAAAACACGTCTCACGAAATGTGTGTGTGTCTAGTAATACATCCTATGTGTACTCTGTTAGAACTAGTTAATGATAAACCACGTCACGATAAAATATTGACCATGTGTGGGAATATTTGGATGTAAGAACGATGAAAGAAAGTATTAATCACAACTTGTGAATGCGTGGAATGCCAAACAACCACCGTGGTTTGGATCCCACGTTAAACTGTGGGTCCTCCATTTCATCTCACAATCACCATACCATTACACATTAGCGTAAGTGCGTATAACCCGAACGGGTAGTAAGATAGGGTGCTAATATTAACAACAATAATAATGATGAAAGAAAGATAATCTCTCCAGTTTTATTTCGCTTTGACCCGATTCGGTGGTCGTATGATCTAAAGCGTTTTTGTCACAATAGGCTAAAACTTCCAATGCTGGGGAGATCGGGGTTCGAATCCCGGTAGAGTATACTCAGGGTGTTTATTTTTTTTGCCACTTCCCTTCCGCTCAAATGCTTCCTTCCTCATCCCTATCTAATTAGAGTAATGATCATTATGCATATAAACCTCAACTGGTAGTAATACGCGGTAGTAAAAACTAGATCGCACAGGATTGTTTCTGTTGAAGGCGGGGACTGGCTGATCTAGGATGATTACATCCTCTGCAAACGGACGATCAAATGGATATAAAGAGATATTAAAAAGTGTTGTGGATTTCAAGAATGTTGTTACTCGAGATTTCGAAAATGGGACTTTGTGTTTGATTACCAATTGGCGTTAGTTTTTCGTGAAAGGGAAGGAAAACACTATCCACCCCCCTCTACCCCTTTATAACTTGTTTGGGGTAGGTGACGATTGCTGACGAGTTAGCGATCCTCATTCTCCAGGACTAATAAAGATACGTGGTTTTGAGAAACAAGTTTTGGGATTATACTAGATAGTTGGTTGGCCTTGTTTATTGGTGATACTTGGTGCATTGTTTACAATCTTTAGTGAGAAATTAGATGGTTGATCAATGCCACATGTAGAACAAGCCACTATAGCTGGTTTAATCGAGTTCGGGGGGTAATCCGTGATAAATGGCCCCATGGTGTAGTGGTCAGTGCATATTCCTACGAGCCTATGGGCCCTGGGTTTGATTCCCGGTTGGTATCTTGCGTATTTTTTTCGAAAGGAGAACCACCCCAAAGTTCACCAGGGTTTGGTTGGTTAGGTTGTGTTTTCACTGGTTCCACACCCTCCTACTCATTATCACCATCATTTTGCCTCATCTGGGCATAGAAAGAGCCTCCACAGAAATTATTATTATTATTATTATTATTATTATTATTATTATTATTATTATTATTATTATTATTATTAGCAGCAGCACTACGCCTTACTACCCGTTCGGGTTATACGCACTCACGATAATGTGTAATGCTAGGATGATTGTGAGATGAAATGGAGGACCTATAGTTTAACGTGGGATCCGAACCACGGTAGAGGCCTGGCATTCCACACATTCATAAGTTTTGATTAATACACGTATTGTCAGAGGTGAAGGAAGGGTTGGACAATCATAAATCTGTGCCGGGACCAAGGATTGAACACCGGATCCTCAGAACAGAAATCTGACACCTTACCCCAGACCTCCAGGTCACCCTCATGATTAGTACATTAGTACTGGCTAATATTTCCACTACTGGGTTACGATTGATGGAGCCCAGACGCGGAATAGTATTATCATCACAAACAACTATGTTGTTTTTACTTAAAAAAAAAAAAACTCTTCCTATAAATATTTGACTGTAGTTTACGAAAGTAATTTGTGATAAGTATAATAACGCTATTACTAAGTGCTACTATTGCCTGGTGCTAAGCCTCCCGGACGACCTCCGTCATAACGTGTTGTCCTAGTTGCGAGTCTTATCACCTTCACCTGTACACCGCTTCGTTATAATACGCTAACAAGGCGCTAGATCTCGCGTCGGAGGAGAGGCAGGCGTCACATCGGTCGTCGCTGATTGGCAGTCCGAGGTCTTTCGCACATGCGCCCAATGTTTTAAACTAGGCTGCGACAATGGTGGCTTAACCTAATGTTCTTATAGCCTCAAGGTTCAAACATACTCCTGTCCCTGACATTGTTGTGGTGGAAATACTATTGTTTCATTGCGGTTTTAGTGATTACTTGTTCAAAATTAGATATAAAGAGCGTAACATTTCTTTAACACGGCGTTTTAATATCCATTCGGGTTGAAAATTAGAGAGAAAGAAAGAAACATTTTATTTTAACAGCGCGTTTTACTGTTCATTTGGGTTGTAACCTATGTACTAGTTACAATAATGTGTTAGGAATTAGGATGGTTTAATTTAGAAGAATTGTACCATCATTTGAATGGAGGGAGAGTGTACAAAATATAGGGAAAACCACCCTCAGTGCACACGACTGGGATCGAACCCCGATCTACGCGTCTTCGGCAGTCTATTCCATTTTGAGTGTAGCACCATAGAGAAAATAAATTGATTTTTCTCTTTTGAGAAATGCTTGGGTGGAGGGCAAAATAAATAGAATCTTAGTATACAATTTTTTTGGATTAAAAATATAAAAGCACAAGGAGTACAAAAAAAAAAGAGCCTTTTAGAGAGAAAAAAAAGTTTTCAGCCAAAGTTGAAAATATTTTACTGAACTATTTGTATTATTTTAAAGATATTGATAAAGTCTAACAAACATGACGCATAGATATATTATAAAAAATTGTTTAATAGCTTTATAATCATCAGATCCTTTCTATCATAATCTTACTAATCTACTACACACAGCCCTAGCGACTAAGTACATACGGTCAAATTCGGTTAGGAAGGTACATTTTCTGACAATTAAAAAGTTACTTAAACTACTTACAAACACCAAGACGTGTGATTTGCAGCTATCAATTTTATACTCGTAACGCTATACAAATAGGTATATTTTAAAAGCGAAGTTTGTGCGATGAATGGTTATGATTAAAGAAATCAACTATAACTAAATAGTATCTGAATTGAAAAATGACACCAACACACGTGACTCGAACCCTAGACCTCTGGCTTAGCGCACCAATGCTCTGTTATGGAGATATCCATGGATCATCCCGTGCTCAGAGTCATTCTTAACTCATAGTTTAAGGCAGAGTCTGTGATGGACGTGTGGATATCATCGGTTACTAAGAGCTATCATTGATATCACAGCCACCGGCGACTAGGTTGTGCCTTTATGTTGCCAATAGTACAAATAAAGTGTACATTCCTACTGTATCATCATTACTTGCAAATACCATCTCAGCCTTGCTTCCTCTACTATCTCATGTAATCCCTGTACCCTATGTTTATAGAAACTCCCCAGCGAGATCAAATATTCGCACATCAATAAAAGAAGCCAGCTTCAATTACTACATGGTTTAAGGCGTCACTTTCGAATAAGACTAGACTGCCAATGAAAAGGGAATCGGTCTTCGAATCCTGGTCGTGTGTACTGAGAATGGTTTAAAAAAAAAAATTCCACTCCCCCTCCCCGCATATTTAGGTACACTTCCTCTAAATTCATCCTACATAATGCCAACTCACTAGCGTAATTGTTAAATGTGCATATAACCTGAATAGGTAGTAGAACGCGGTGCTAAAAAAAAAACCAATGAAAGTATTGCACAGAGGCCGCGAAGGTCGATTGCTCCAATACCCAAATAAAGAGATGGAACAGCTCCATGATCTACTGAAAGATGATACCCACCCTACCCGACATGGAGGCGACCTTAACAGGACTTGTGGAGGTCCCTCCCACTCCCGGAGGAATGCTGTGACTTCGCCAAGGACACGTGAATACCATGGATGGGCGTGGGTTCGGTACCGACCATCCTCTGCCATCTAGAAGATTCATAGAGCGGGCGGGACTTCATAAAACGGCACAGAACACATCCTTGAGTACCATAAGTTTTAAAATAATAATACCGAGGACAAAGATTTAACCACTACTGATTTGTGAAAATAGTTTTATGTTTGAGATTAAAAGTACAGGTTAGCTGGGTGTTAAAACCACCATAAAGTGCAGGTTAACTCGGTGTTAAACCACATAAAGTGCGTTAGCTTGGTATTAAACCACCATAAAGTGCAGTTAGCTTGGTATTAAACACATGAAGTGCAGGTTAACTCGGTGTTAAACCACCATAAGTGCAGGTTAACTCGGTGTTAAACCACCATAAAGTGCAGTTAGCTGGTATTAAACCACCATAAAGTGCAGGTTAGCTTGTATTAAACCACCATAAAGTGCAGGTTAACTCGGTGTTAAAACACCTTAAATTGCAGGTTAACTCGTGTTAAAACCCTTAATGCAGGCTAGCTTGGTATTATGCCCCATAAAGTGCAGGTTAGCTCTATGTTAAGCCACTATAAAGTGCAGTTTAGCTCGTTGCTGAGCCACCATAAAGTGGAGGTTAGCTCGGTATTAAAACACCATAAAGTGCAGGTTAGCTCGGTATTAAAACATCATAAGGTGCGAATCAATCATTCTTTAAGGTCGTAAAAAGTTAATTTTTCTAGTTGGGAGGGAGGAACACTAAAAGAAAATGTGACAGCCCCGATGTCAACAAATAAAAGTCTTATATAGCCCTCTCTGGCCCCTTTCCTCTCCAATTAAAACAAACATTGTTATGAGTAGTCAGAATTACCCTTTAATGTTTCTAGTTTGTTACATCGTATTCGCTAAGCCAGATCTTTTAAGCACGAGCGTCCAAGAAAGTTATGTAAACCAAACAAACATCCCAACATTGCTCAGGGCTAGGACATAGCTAATATGATATGCCTCGAGATTAAATGGGGATTTATATTCTGAATCTATAGTTAAGGGTTGTTTAATAGCGACAATTTTTGAAAATACAAATTTTTTTCAAAAATGACTGAGTTTTTCAAAATTTATATTTTGGTGATTGTTTCATACGATAAATAGCACCGTATAATTAATTTAAGGATGATTTACTGATGACATTTTGGACTTGTCCGAATATGTCTCTAATGATTTTCAAAATAGATTATTATTATTATTATTATTATTAATATTATTATTAATATTATTAGTAGCACCGCGTCTTACTACCCGTTCGGGTTATACGCACTTACGCTAATGTGTAATGGTATATGGTGATTGTGAGATGAAATGAAGGACCTACAGTTTAACGTGGAATCCGAACCACGGGTGGTGGCCTGGCATTCCACACATTCACAAGATGTCTTGTCAGAGGTGTAGGAAGGGTTTGGAAATCAGATAAATCTGTGCCGGGACCGAGGATTGAACCCCAGCCGCCTGCACAGAAGTCTGACACCTTACCCCTAGACCACCAGGTCACCCTTCAAAATAGATAATATATAGAGTGCTCTACGTGATAAATAAGAACGTATGCTTGTTTTTCTAGAACTCTGTATATGTATAATTTAATAAAAATATATATTCTATTTTAGAATTATCTCTAATGACTGTTTTGTTATTTCGTACACATTTTAGTTGTGTTTGCTTATTTTGACGTTTTAAAAATGTAGGTTTTTCACGGTTATTTGTAGTTAGTTTTTAGACAATGATAAAAAGTCCAGAAATGTTTCCTAAAAAGCTAAATGTGATAAGGCGTGTCCTAGTACCTCTGGACCTACTATAACATGGAACCCCGGAGATGCATATCGTGTGTTGACTGATGACGCGTCCACCTTTCTAATCTACCATCAAACGTACAAGAACGGAAAGGGACATATTTTTATCCATCTCAATTTAGGGACAGGTTATTAATAAGAGTTTTTGACAGACAAAAAAAAAAAAAAACCACGTGTTCTTTGTTTATGGTTGTTTTGGTTTTATAAACACAGAAAGAATAATACTTCAGTTATACGGATGTCTTGATTTTGGTATTCCTAGAAAAACATTGTAGAATCAAATAGCCAAGTTATTATATTTGTTTTAGTAAGGATTTACTCGTATCTAGTCATCATATTCAGAAAATTGAAAAATGACACCTGGATACGGGAATTGAACCCGGGACCTTTGGCTTAGTAGTCCAATGCTATAACCACTGAGCTATCCAGGAATAGTCCCGTGATTAGTATCATTCTCCACTCATATTTTAAGGCAGAGTCAATGATGGATGTCTGGAAATCGTCGGCTACAAATGTGTGATTTTATTAAGATCACAAGCTATTAGATAACGTAGCCACCTTCGACTCGGTAGTTGGTTTATTGCTGCCACTTGTACAATTATTATAATTGTAAGGGATTGCATATTTATATTAGAGCATTGGCGTACTAATCCATAGGTCTCAGGTTCGATTCCCGTGTCCAGGTGTCGTTTTTCAATTTTCCGAACAAAACATTGTAGGTTTACTTTATATTTTAGATAAATTATCTTACTAAAACCTTTGGCTATTGATTGAATTCACATTCATTGGAACACCCTGAAGTTTTCTTTATAGGAAAACTAGATAGCTGTTGCCCGCGGCTTTGCTCGCGTGGAAGTTGATTATATACAAATACGAAAATATACATATGTATTACAGATTAATTTAAATATTACGTTACGTTGATGACCATAACTTGACCTCAGATCAAAAATAATGCAAGTCCGATACAAACTTCACCCCCTTTTTCATCCCTTATTAAATAAAATTTCCAAAATTCCTGAAACACGTATTTATTTGTTTTACGTCAATAACCGAAATACAAAATTTTGTTTATGTAACTTTCAAAATGACGGACTTTCATACATATTATCATACATATTATCATCCCTATTTTGACCCCTTTGGGTGGAATTTTATACAAATACGAAAATATACATATGTATTTACAGATTAATTTAAAATATTACGTTACGTTGATGACCATAACTTGACCTCAGATCAAAAATAATGCAAGTCCGATACAAACTTTCACCCCCTTTTTCATCCCTTATTAAATAAAATCTCCAAAATTCCTGAAACACGTATTTATTTGTTTTACGTCAATAACCGAAATACAAAATTTTGTTTATGTAACTTTCAAAATGACGGACTTTCATACATATTATCATCCCTATTTTGACCCCTTTGGGGTGGAATTTTATACAAATACGAAAATATACATATGTATTTACGATAATTTAAAATATTACGTTACGTTGATGACCATAACTTGACCTCAGATCAAAAATAATGCAAGTCCGATACAAACTTTCACCCCTTTTTCATCCTTATTAATAAAATTTCCAAAATTCCTGAAACACGTATTTATTTGTTTTACGTCAATAACCGAAATACAAATTTTGTTTATGTAACTTTCAAATGACGGACTTTCATACATATTATCATCCCCTATTTTGACCCTTTGGTGTGGAATTTTCTAAAATCCTTTCTTAGTGGGTGCCTACATAGCAAAATGAATATACAGTCCGAATTTCATGCTTGTAGCCTTGATAGTTTGCGCTCGGCGATGATGAATCAGTCATCAGTCAGTCAGTCAGTCAGGACATGTTATTTTATAAGTATAGATGGGGTTGAAGACCTTAAAGGTGTGAGGCGTAAGGGGAGGGAAGCCTACAATGCATCGAGGCTACTATTCCTGGGCTCTCTTTTTTTAATGGGAATTTTTAGGGGCACTTGTGATGTGTTTTTACGTTGAATCTTTTGAATATCAAGTAACGAGCCTGTTTTTTTTAGCACCACGTCTTACTACCCACTTGGGTTATACTCTAATGGCTTTTAAAGATAAGGAAGGTTATATTTATAGAAAGTGTACCGGTATTTGCGTGAATGTAGAATGGAATTTTTTTAAACCACCCTCAGTACACCCGACTGAGATGGGAACCTTTTATCTCCTCGTCATTGGCCATTGTTTACTGCGAGATTAGCGCGTTAGACCACGTGGTCACCAAAGTGGGTCACAAGGCTGTTATTAAAATGTATTCCATGCATTCTACTTATATTCAGTGTTCTATATTATAGTTTCATTTCATATTTTTATTTTATTTTATAAAAAAACATTATTTGAAATTCTGGAGCTGCAAATGCTCCTCTTCCCCCTGTAACCCCCTCATTACTTTGGGTAGTTACATATATAAAGTGTAACTTTTACTCGATCAGGTTCTTGCTAATCCTACGGTTAAAATAACAATTATTTGCACCGATTGACAAGCGGGCTCAATGTCAAGCTCTTTTAGTCTGGTTTTCCGGTGACGAGAAGGTCGGAGCTCAAATCCCACTGAAGGTGTTTACATCATACTTCCCAAATTGTTTATCTCTATTCCTTCACTTCATATGCAAGTATATATCCTATAAATTCTACATTGATCATTTATAGGCCTACTAATTTAGCGTAATTAATATGTTTGCGTAATGCATACAGCCCAAACGGGTAATAAGACACGGTAGGGGAAAAAAAGTATCATCACTTTCATAATTTATTACTCCTTAACAAATAAATATGAACATTATTGAAAATATTATTTTAATCAAGAAAAAGATTGTCTGGATTCCCTTTCTTGAGACAATCCCTCAGTAGATCAGTTAATTTATCATAAACTCAAATTATTATTTTTTTCAATGCTCTGGAGAGCTTAGATGACGATAACACATTGAATAGCTCAAATAGGCAGACTTTATATTAAAAATAAAGTAGTGTTTTCAAAATAAGTAATGTAAGAAAATAAGTGGTTAAACTAAAACATTTTAGAGAACATTCTATGAAAGATTATAAATAGGGAGATTTACTTAATATAGGACAAGACTTGAAAAATAAGAAAATTAAATTTATTGCGTTACTAATATATAGGAAATATAGAAATTAGATTTTAAAAAAACTTTGAATCTTTATCTATAAACTGACTGTTACACATCTTACTCTGACTTTGTATTTTTACATATTTTAATTAGTTTAATTTATTTTAGTTGTGCCTATATTCTAACTCCAAAAGCCATTTTAAACATTTTTAATGTTTTAATTTTCTTAACTCAATTTCCTTTCTCTGTATTACGTTTTAAATTAATTCTTACCTTTTGGTAACTAATTTCTATCTTTATCATACATTCGTGACCCAATAAATTTAATTTTATTGTTTTTCAAGTCTTATTTTATATTAAGATACAAAATTCAAACCTATTTTCTTCAAAATAAAAATGTTGAACTTATTTAAAACTTTTATAAGCATTAAAAGAGTTTTCTCTTAAAGCAAAAAATTAATCTCTAAATACTCTACAGTGTACACAGATAATACACTCACAAAGGAATGTATTAGTTTATCTTAACGACGTGGCCGACTTTAAGATTTCAAAGCTAATTTGCGAAGCGGGTTGCATCTTAACTTGACTAATCTAAGCAGTCCAAACACCACCACACTTAGACGCCAATATATCAAATAGAAAGAGAGGGATAAATTGAGAAGATCACCCTGAGAGTATAACATTACGTTGTAAAAGGTTACAATAGGACCCCGCCCCATGATGACGTAAACGCATGTATCGCAGTAAATCATACTACCCGCTCCAATAAATACAACTCTATTAGGATCCCTACAATAGTAACCTTCTCTGTTGTAGTTCATGTAGGTTAATAAGACATGATAAAATAATGCTGGACAATAAATTTTACTACCAAATCCAATTCTATGTTAATAGTTGTTTCATGTACTTACCTAATGAATCTGCTTACACTAGTAACCTGCAAGGCTGGCCTACATCTGGCGTACCAAAACTACGAGTGTGTCAAACGAGATACGATGTGTCAACTAGACGTCCCGGCATTCAGTTTTCAATTGGCGAGTAATGAGCTGTGTAACTTCGAGGACAACAAGCGATAACTACGTACCTGACCTCTGGCGGTTGGAAGAAGAACCACCAATAAAACATCGGAAGATTGGAGAAACTGGCTGATATTCCGATGGAGCAGTGTAAACAAAGGTGTACGTTACTATTGGAAGACATCGTTGACGTCATCTAGCGCGTGTTTCCGTTTTTCCACCTCCCCTTTTATGCGACGAAATTCCTATATAATGGCTACGCATGTATGCCAAAATTGACTATTCTTTTCATCGGCGATGGACGACGGACCGTTATCATCGACGAGGACAATGGCAGGATAAACTTGTATTTTGTATCAAAATCGTAACAATGGCGATTCGTGTTATGGACTCTAATTTATTTTCAACTCTAATAATTTTTGTATAAAAAAACTTTAATCTTCAGTTTCTAAAACTAACTATCTTACTATGGTTGTTCTACTTAAATTAATATTCTACATTTGGTATGTTGCCACCTGGGCGCTAGAGTCTTTTTTGTAATATTCATTCTCGTAGATATCCACTCTTAAAAATTGATTCAATTTTGGTACAAGTTAAAATTAATATGTTTGATGGTGACCTGGTGGTCTAGGGGTAAGGTGTCAGACTTCTATGCTGGCGGACGGGGTTCAATCCTCGGTCCCGGCAAAGATTTATCTGATTACCAAACCCTTCCTTCACCTCTGACAAGACATCTTGTGAATGTGAGGAATGCCAGGTCTCCACCGTGGTTCGGATTCCACGTTAAACTGTAGGTCCTTCATTTCATCTCACAATCACCCTACCATTACACATTAGCGTAAGTGCGTATAACCCGAACGGGTAGTAAGACGCGGTGCTAATAATAATAATAAATAATAATAATAATAATATGTTTGATATTGTGGATATTCTATTAATGTTTTCTAATCATCCAGGTAACATATCGTATTTAGTTTGCTTGTTAAATTATCGTAAAGTTATGTAACTATTGATTTTTGCTTTTTGCGTTATTAATGACTTTAATTAACTATTGCTGATTTAAATACCTTTTTCTTTTGTATGTCCCTGTAGGACTTTTGAAGTATTGTTTACTGATGGCATTATAGTTTTGGTTCCGTAGTCTGAGTCAGGATCAGATAGTCCCGCGGGGATTTGACTATTGTCTGTTAGTCAAACCCTCGCGTTATGTAATTGCCGTACATAATGTTTTCTAAGTTAAAGTAACGTAATTTATATCTTCGTTTTCTGTGAATAACGAAACTTTGGTAACCATTTCAAGGTGCCCATTAGGCCCTTATAATCTTATACCATATTTAATTTCAAACGTAATGTTGTTGTCTCATATAGACTGAACAGTCAGGATAATGATTGGATTTCAAGTTTCTTTTCTGTAAATATACCTGCGACATAATGTTGTTGTCGCCGAGTTTAATTTCCAACATATCTCATTAAGATATAATGAGGCCATGTACTGTTATCTGCGCTCTTGTTATTAATGTGAATAAACTTCTCATATTGTTGCTTTTAAATATTTCTCATAATTTCTTTGTAACTTGTTCCTTAGATTCACTCTCTCCCTTTTATTATTTTCACTGGTCGGGTAGTAAGAGGACTCAGAGAGGGTGCAATAAGAGGGTTCTTGTCTATGTGTTGATAATACTTTCCCTCTTTCTCTGACGAGTTTAAGCAGTCACTTTAATATTTGCGCCTTGAAAACATTGACTTGCGTTTTTACTTCACCTTTTTTATGTTTACTACTCTAGATAGACATATGATACCACGGACTTTTTAATCTACATCCTAGCAGGAAAATTACTACAGACCATTTTCGTGACCAAGACAAATAGCCTAAGCGGTATAATATGATTAGTTAAAACTAGGTTTACAAAAAAAAAAAATTTCAAGATAAAAATAATAATTTTGTGACACTAAAGACTATTGTTATAAATATTTAAGAATTTATATTTTTTGTTTCAACGTTATATCTTTAAAACTCGCTGAGTAAAAAGTAAAATCATTAACATGAGAAATCCTATTTTACCTGTCGTTATGTCACAGGTAGACAACGTTTTTAAAATAATATGCACATAACATTACATAATGTGATAGATTCTAAAACTTATCACATAGATATTTGAAGTATACAGGGTGTATTTTAATTGTGTCAAATATTCTAGCGGCGTATTCCCATCGACCAAACATTAAGAAATGTACATATATATATATATATATATATATATATATATATATATATATATATATATATATATATATATATATATGAGAGTTATAAAAGTTACTAGATCTAATTTCGCGTATTCATACTTCAGGCCATGTGATCTGATGCTATCACATTTGATAGATATGATTAATAGCTATAAAATAACACTAACAGTATTAATAAAATGCTATCAATATTATTATTATTATTAGCACCACGTCTTACTACCCATTCGGATATTACCGCGATATTTTTGTATCGTTCCATGACTATGGTGATTATATGATCTTAAAATCAACAATACAGGTTGAAACACTTGAATAAAGATCAACATTTCTTCAAGATTAATTTTAATAGGCCTAGTATGCAGGGTGTATTTTAATTGGTGTCAAATATTCCCATTGACTAAAAGTTTATAAAAGCCCATACAAACATGGGTCTATAAACGCTTAGTTTTAAAGTTATCTAGGGTTTTCTTTAAAGATTGGATGGTCGTGGGTGATGCGTTAAATGGCCTGCTCGATCATTAGATTTAAACTCAATGGATTTTTTTTTTGTTTATAAGGATACATTTAAAGTTCATTGTATACTCAACTCCTGTTCTTGATGTTGACGTTTTAAGATAGCATTATCGTAAATGGATGTGAGCAAATACTTAACACTTCAAGTGTACTAAAGAGAATACGACCGAGAATGGAACGCAGACATCCAAAAAGGGGATACAACTTTTTTCCAAACAAATTTTTGTTACGAAATATTTTGTCTTATATTTTTGTTTGTTTCTGTTAACATGTGCCTTGTTTAGTTGTATTACTTATTCTGTTGGCTTGTTTATTAATTGAACAGTAAAATTCCTCCTAATTCGGAAACGAAGCATTTCTAGACCCATATATATATATATATGGGTCTATATATATATATATATATATGGGTCTATATATATATATATATATATTTTATATATATGGGTCTATATATATATATATATATATATATATGGGTCTATATATATATATATATATATATATATATATATATATATATATATATATATGGGTCTAGAAATGCTTCGTTTCCGAATTAGGAGGAATTTTACTGTTCAATTAATAAACAAGCCAACAGAATAAGTAATACAACTAAACAAGGCACATGTTAACAGAAACAAACAAAAATATAAGACAAAATATTTCGTAACAAAAATTTGTTTGGAAAAAAGTTGTATCCCCCTTTTTGGATGTCTGCGTTCCATTCTCGGTCGTATTCTCTTTAGTACACTTGAAGTGTTAAGTATTTGCTCACATCCATTTACGATAATGCTATCTTAAAACGTCAACATCAAGAACAGGAGTTGAGTATACAATGAACTTTAAATGTATCCTTATAAACAAAAAAAAAAATCCATTGAGTTTAAATCTAATGATCGAGCAGGCCATTTAACGCATCACCCACGACCATCCAATCTTTAAAGAAAACCCTAGATAACTTTAAAACTAAGCGTTTATAGACCCATGTTTGTATGGGCTTTTATAAACTTTTAGTCAATGGGAATATTTGACACCAATTAAAATACACCCTGCATACTAGGCCTATTAAAATTAATCTTGAAGAAATGTTGATCTTTATTCAAGTGTTTCAACCTGTATTGTTGATTTTAAGATCATATAATCACCATAGTCATGGAACGATACAAAAATATCGCGGTAATATCATTATTTTAAAAGGACTGCAAGTCTATAAAATAAGATTTAGTTAAAGACTTCTGTAACTAAACATAGCCACTGAACATAGTTAGGAAGGTCATAAGGATATTTATAATATGCTGAATTTAATAATCACTAAACATTTTAGTTTTATAGTTTAGTAACTATTATTTTATCAATGATCGTCATATACAAGGTGGTTCAAAAGGCAAAATATAATGGTAAATTTAAGGATAATATAAAATATATAGTCACTTAGGGGTCATACTGTATTAACCTATCAACATACTTGGAATTGCAAGTATAATTATAATAGTGAAATGACTTATGGATCTCACTTTAGTACCCTATCAACATACTTGGAATTGTAAGGATAATTATGATAGTAATATGATTTATAGATCTCACTTTATTACCCTATCAACATACTTGGAATTGTAAGGATAATTATAATAGTGAAATGACTTATGGATCTGACTGTATTACCCTATCAACATACTTGGAATTGTAAGGATAATTATGATAGTAATATGACTTATGGATCTCACTTTATTACCCTATCAACATACTTGGAATTGTAAGGATAATTATAATAGTGAAATGACTTATGGATCTGACTGTATTAACCGATCATTTATCATTCCTGGCACGCGTGTTTCCCGCCCTGTTAAAGAATTTGCTGCCTATAGTTATATTTAAATGAAAGTCGTGTTTTGATATAGCCCTGAGTTTATAAAACACACCCCAAATAAATAATGCACGGCAAATATTTCTTTATTTCTAGAGATAGCTATTGTGAAAGACAAGTACAATATTTCTCAATCAGTTCAGCAGATCACACCAGTGAACTTAACATTAAACATCTTCTAGGAACTGGTGAAAGGAAACCAATCACATATTTACTATATATCATGGTAAATGTCTGTGTGTCTTTTTAATATGTGATCTTGTTCAGATTTCCTAAGCTTGTTCATTTGAATTGATAGCGTGAATTAATGAGCTATAACATTTATATAGCATCTACAGTCCAATCTTATTAGGAAAGGGCCTTATCTGACAGATAAACAAGTTTGTTTCATTTTCATTTATTTGAGGTATATTTAACGTGTACTTTCTGAACCGACTGACTATATCAGCACGCGACTTATAAACTAACTTAATCTAGAGCAGACAACATCCAGTCCCCTGTCGTTAATTCATCTGTGAAAGGGAAAACACACAGTTAACCAATGAAAAATGTGTTCAGCCAAGCCAGGAATTGAACCCGGGAAGGGACAAACACGCTACCGACTGAACTAAGGTGTCGGAAAACTAGACTCGCTACTAAATCTACTTTCATGTATTCATACTTCAAGTCATGTGATCTGCAGCTGTAATTTTATATATGTATATATATTTTTATCAGCCTGCTTCGGTGGCCACATGGTCTAAGGCGTCCCTTTTTGTTAGTTTGGACTTCCGATGACAGGGGATTCGAATATCGGTCGGGTGAACTGGGGTGGTTTTTATTAAATGGTTTTCCACTCTCCCTCCACGCAAATGTGGGTTCACTTCCTCTAATTCAACCTTCCCAATTCCTAATCCATTAGTGTGATTAGTATTTAAAGCGTATAAACCGAACGGGTAGTAAGACGCGGTGCTAAATATAAAATATATATGCATGTATGCATGTATGTGTGTATATGTATGTGTATGCGTATGTGTGTGTGTGTATGTATGTATGTATGTGTGTATGTATGTATGTCCTGTCTACATGAGCCACTAATCCGTAATCCCGTGCAAGTGTCAACGATAATCGATCACCACAGGAATAAACTTACATGACATTTCCAAATACTTACTAGATACGTTTTCATGTATTAATGATTAACTTTTGACAGCATACAAAGAACTTTTGTCTTCGTTGTCTGCTTTACATTAAATCTTTCATTTAGTTTAAAACGTTTTCCCAATGATGTTACGACTATATAAGTTAACCTTTAAGAAAGTGAGTAGCAATATTTTTCAGATGACGCCTTCTTGATAGATCATTAAATTCCCACGCCCCATTTTTTGGGATATGTATGCAAAATAGTTTAATTGTTTTCTAGCCACTTCTTTATTTAATTCCAAAAAAAATCAATATAACACTCACAGCATAATGGTATTACCAAAAAAAAAAGGGTGAAAATTAATTACCCACTTCTGTGGCCGCATGGTCTAACACGCAATTTTCGCAGTATACTATAGTGCCGATGACAGGGAGATTGAGGTTCAAATCTCGGTCAGGTGTACTAAGGTGTTTTTTTTTTTCAAAATGGTTTTCCGCCCTCCCTATACACAAATGCAGATACATTTCTTGTAAATATAACCTTTATAATCCTTAAAGCCATTAGTGTCATCTATAGTTATAAAATAACATGTCCTGATTGATTGACTGACTGACTGATTCATCATCGCCGAGCGCAAACTATCAAGGCTACAAGCATGAAATTCGGACTGTATATTCATTTTGTTATGTAGGCACCCACTAAGAAAGGATTTTAGAAAATTCCACCCCAAAGGGGTCAAAATAGGGGATGATAATATGTATGATAATATGTATGATAATATGTATGATAATATGTATGATAATATGTATGAAAGTTAGTCATTTTGAAAGTTACATAAATAAAATTTTGTATTTCGGTTATTGACGTAAAACAAATAAAGACGTGTTTCAGGAATTTTGGAAATTTTATTTAATAAGGGATGAAAAAGGGGTGAAAGTTTGTATCGGACTTGCATTATTTTTGATCTGAGGTCAAGTTATGGTCATCAACGTAACGTAATATTTTAAATTAATCTGTAAATACATATGTATATTTTCGTATTTGTATATAATCAACTTCCACGCGAGCAAAGCCGCGGGCAACAGCTATCTAGTTAGTACATAAGCGTATAAACCGAACGGGTAGAAAGACGCGTTGCTAAAAATAATAAAATATTGTGGGATGGTTAGCACTATATTTTAATCAGTTCTTGAATATTGGGTTTGATGTCTGACGGAGCACACAGCAAATTTGTTTCCACTTCAAGGCGACAACTCTGTTTAGTTTTTATAAGAGTCCAAGAGTTGAGAATGTTTTGATGTTGCACGCGGCCATATTGGTTGCTGAGGTGGTGGGTGGTTGGGGAGAATGGTGGTTGGCGGGGTGTGGGGAAGGGCTGGTTCCGAGGCTTACGGTCATGGATATAAACAATTAGTGACTGCGCACGAGAGTTTTACTTTTGGCTGCTCACCTAATATATAAATTTACAGCTAGTAGTCAGCGTTGCCAAAACCGCAAGAAAAAAAAGTCTTACTTTGGAAAATGAATTAAGATTAAAAACAAGTTTTAAGATTCTTAAATTGTTTTTAACATGGTTCTACACCTGCCTCCTCCCTCCCTCTCCTGAAAGTGACCACTGCTCTATGGCGTCTTAATCGCAATATATTTGATTGCCGTAGCATTTCCTCTCAACTATAACTTTCTCATCCTCATTTTATTAAGAACGGTCATATCTGAGAGTTATAAAAGTTACTAGATCTAATTTCGCGTATTCATACTTCAGGCCATGTGATCTGATGCTATCACATTTGATAGATATGATTAATAGCTATAAAATAACACTAACAGTATTAATAAAATGCTATCAATATTATTATTATTATTAGCACCACGTCTTACTACCCATTCGGGTTATACGCACTAAAGCAAATGTGTAATGGTAGGGTGACTGTGAGATGAAATGAAGGACCTACAGTTTAACGTGGAATCCGAACCACGGTGGAGGCCTGGCATCCCCCACATTCACAAGATGTCTTGTCAGAGGTGAAGGAAGGGTTTTGTAATCAGATAAATCTGTGCCGGGACCGAGGATTGAACCCCGGCTGCCAGCATAGAAGTCTGACACCTTACCCCTAGACCACCAAGTCACCTTGCTATCAATAATTACCACAAAAAAATCTATGTTTGTGTTTGGTAAAAGGTGCTCCAAATGTTCATTTGTAACAAAATCAAGGTGTATATATATATATATATATATATATATATATATATATATATATATATATATATACACACACACACACACACACACACACACACACACACACATGGATAGCCCGGATGGGTAGTAAGACGAAGTGCATATACCAAATTGATGCTAACATTTTCAGTGCTCGAGTTGATGCCAATTTATTTTCTTGGTGATGATTGGCTGTCGTTTATTAGAAAACTTCATGTTTATCCATCACAGACTCTTCCTTAAAATATTATAAGAATGGCCCTAAGCACTGACGATCCCTGGATATCTCAGTGGTAAGAGCATTGACATACTAAATTAAAGGTCCCGGTTCTATTCCTGTGTCCAGGTGTCAGGCTATAACCGTAACTAACAACTATAATAGCGTGGCTAGTTAATTCTTCATAAGAACTGCCGCGATCTTTTTTTTTATTTGTACTTGACTTAACCTAACAGTGCATACCAACATACGATTAGGAAGGATTCAGAGTTGATAATATGTGCGTCGTGAGGCATTGATTTACGACGTGGTTAGAGGTAAAAAACCATTGACGCTTCCAACCACAACTGACAAACTATATTTTAAATATTATTATTATCATTAGCACCGCGTCTTACTACCCGTTCGGGTTGTACGCACTTACGCTAATATGTAATGGTAGGGTGATTGTGAGATGAAATGGAGGACCTACAGTTTAACGTGGAATCCGAACCACGGTGGAGGCCTGGCATTCCCACATTCACAAGTTGTGATTAATACACGTCTAATCAGAGGTGAAGGAAGGGTTTGGTAATCAGATAAATCTGTGCCGGGACCGAGGATTGAACCCCGGGCCCCAGCTCAGAAGCCAGACACCTTATCTCTAGACCACCAGGTCACCCGTTATTTTAAATATTAATGAACTGAAAAATTATCCTTCGCATGATTATAAACGCAGGTATGACTGGTTCAGAGTTCTCTATTTAGGGGAGTCCCTCCCATGCGATAACTATTACGAATGTTTGATAAATTCTTTTAAAAACAATTATTTGACAAAAAAAAAGAGCTAATTGTATCTTTGAGTCACTGCAAGACTTATAAATGTTATTTCGTAACCCACCAAATTAACTAAATGAGCATTCGGATTCAATCTGAAGTTTCTCCAAAGCTATATACGAGTTAATATAGGTTTTAGTTAATGATCCAAGACTCAGATTTGATGAAAGTTTATTTAAAGCTTGATATATGATTTAATATAGGTTTTTAGTTAATGATCCAAGATTCAGATTCTATGGAAGTTCGATAAACGGTTTGAAAATGGATTTTAATAAATAATCCAAGATTTGAGTGTGATTTGAAGTTTCTCGAAAGTTAATATATATATTTTAACACCGCATCTTACTATCCGTTCAGGTTATACGCTTATGCAGTGTCGGATTAAGGTATTTGGGGGCCCTGGGGCTATTGAAGAATTTGGGGCCCTATTTATTTAATCCATGTAAAATGCTCAAGGCTTTTTTAAAAACGCAGTAAAAGTGCAAATAAAAATAATCATTGGAATAGTATATTTTGAGTATATTTAAAAATTTTAATCTCAGTAAAACACAGCCTTTAAATCAATATTATAGTTACAATCAAACATAATTGTACAAAAGTAAACATCGGCTACAAGTAGAGATGTCAATTTAAAATGTATTTTTTCTTGCCTTAATATTTGCGAATGTTTTCATAACATCGTCAAATGACAAGTGTCTTGTAATATCAAGCTATAATGATTTGATAGCAAGACAGTTAAGACTTGGTTCAAGAATTGTTGACCGCTATTTATTTTTAATAGGATAAGTTTTAAAAAAATGAGTGATTGAAAATTTGTGTAAGACTAAGCGAATAATAATTCCTCTCTCTAACAGTATAACTTAATGATTATCACAAAAAAAAAAATCTACTTCAAATTCTTTCCATCCTTTGATAACAGTCTAATTGTTGGCATTGTCATCTCCTAGATATATTTTATTTTATTGTCTTTCAGATGAATCAACAAAACCTCTGGGAGAGTTTTCGCTTAGTATTTATCTTTCCCTTCGTAGTTTTCAAATCAAGCTAGTTCATTGACTATGAATTTGGCTAATGATTCAATAAGCCTGTTAATAAGTAGAGCTGTAAGCTAGTACTCACTAGCTTTATTAAATCTTTCCAAAATATCATGCCAAAGAACACATAAAACAGAATCAAACTTAATAATTTTTTTAGCAAAGATTTTGCCTCTCTCCAGGAACCAACTTTTTCTTCAATATTCTCGGATATATTATCCAAGACACACACAAAATGTTGTCATAGTCAGGGGTGCACACACGAAGGGGAGGGGGGCAGCGGGTTCGCACCCTCCCCTGGTGAACATGAAGTAGTCTACAGATAAAACATTAAGTAAAAATCAATGATTTATCAATGTTGGAACTACTACATCAATGATGATGCCACAGCACAGCTAAACATCGAGAGCAGGAAAATATATTCCTGAACTCGTAGAAATTATTTAGAGAAAAATCACCTAGATAAGGAAATAAAATGAAATTTCTGAAGCTGCGCAAGACTGTTCAGAATGGTTCATGAGCTGGGGCCAGATCCCTTGAACCAATGAGGGCCCGGGGTTGCAGCCCCTGTAGTCCCCTCCCCTCTTAATCAGTCACTGCGCTTTTGTAGCAATTACGTTCATGATTTTAGGGATTAGGAAGGCTTATATTTATAGGAAGTGTATCCGCATTTGCGTGTAGTAAACGTAGAAACCCATTTTTGAAAAAAAACACCCTCAGTACACCCGACCAATATTCGAACCTTTATCTCCCCGTCATCAGCAGTCTAGTCTACTGCGAGATAGCGCGTTAGACCACGCGACCAGTGAACTGGGTTTTAAAAATAATTATTTGTAAATTTTGTTGTATTTTTAAAAATATGGTAAAACGTTTCCACTGGTTTCAACCTCAGTTTTTTCTTTCAAAAGTTAAAGGCAGAAAACCGCAATTCATTACGATTTTTGGTTCAAGCATTATCTTGGATCTTGTTATTCGAACGTGAGATGGGCTTTTAATACCAATTTGTGTTAAATAGTTTTTGAACGCACTTGTGTTCTTTAGTAAATGTAAGCTTTCTAATTATAATGAAACTGAAACTGAGTGTGTCAACAAAGCACTTCTACCCGTGCAATTAGAGATACGAAATAAGAGGCTAATCTCCGTCGCACAGTGGGAACAGGTATAGTCGAGCCACGATAAGAGAGGTGGTATCTGACAGCTAGCATAAGGTTCTTTATTGCAAACATTTGCTTAACTTGACTAATGTCAACCAATTCGGAAATTATTATTATTTGATAACTAATAATATATTATCAATAAAAAGTGCTACTAAACGATTCCAATAATATTTCATTAAGGATTATTGTATAGTTCGCTTTTCTCTAACTTATTGAAAGAATAAAATATATTAATAAAACTATTATATTTTTTGTTTTTTGGTTGAGATAGTAATATATATATATTATAGTACATTAAATAATAAATTAAACATATTATATTCGCACGTGTATCTACTTATAACTGGCCACCTTAGTTAATAAATATGTTTTTATAACTTAGAGAAAGGGCCATACAATTTTTTTTTGTTTCAAACCAAAAGGTTTTTATTTTCTAAACAAATGCACATCAACAAAACCAAACACCATTTGTATGACGTCATCATCAACGGCCTTCGTTTCTATTGGCTTGCCATCTTAATCTGTGAAGAGAACGTAGCCTTTTAGAAATCCACGAGTGTAAAGCCTTTTTAAGTGAACCACAAACGTCGCTACCATAAAAAAAAAATCCAAATTGTTATTTTCATAAATTTGTGTTTCATTAATATAACAAGTGAATTAAAAAAAAATCATATTAAAAATAAATTATTTGATGTAAGAGTCAAGGGGAAGTTATGACTGTCAAAAGTGACAGAAACTCAACATGTGGTCTTGCACGGTTTGGCAAAATGAAAGTAGATCTTGTAGCTTTCCACTCCAGTGACGAGTCGACTGTAGGTAGGTGGATGGATAGGTGGGTTGGTTATGCGATAACGTGCATGCCGGACTGAGTCAAAAAGGTTAGAGTTCGTTCCCGAGTGGAACCACTGGTGGATGTTACACCATCCACTTCATAATTATGAGTTTCCGATCTTTTGGAAAGGAAAATTTTGGTGCATTTATGAATTTTCACCTTTATATATTTTGTTTCTTGTTTTTGCCTTTGATTTTTTTTCACTGTGTCTTACCACCCGTTTGGATTATACGTATGTACTAATTACGCTAATGTGTTGGGTACGAGAAAAGTTTCATTTATAAAAGTGTACCCGCATTTTCGTGGAGGGAAAGTTAAGAAAACACCTCAGCACACCTCAGCTGGTATCTAACACAGATCTTCCCGTCATCAGCAGTCCAATCTTTTGCGAGATTAACGCCTTCCTTAGATAATTGACCAACGAATTCTTATCAACGACTTAATCTAAGGGTTAACGATGCCGAGTTTTTTTTGGAAGAAATGTACTCACTTTAACGTGGAGGGAGAGCTGTTATAAGCCTTGATTGTTTTATAGGAAGCCTCAACCAGCAACATTGATTGAACGTCACTAAAATTTGTCGTCTAGAAACATGTGTTATTTGATTTATTAACTTAGAATTGCACATATAAATTTATCAAAAGCTTTCAATAATACTTCCTTAAGGATTGCTCTATCGTTTCTATTTACATTATTAACTAAACGGACTAATAATAATAATATTCACAATGTAAATACAAATGTAATATTTTTATTTCCGTCATATTGATAACATGAGTTCCCAATCATCAATAACAGGCTTCCTATAAAAATCAGACTTAAGATATGAAAAACTCAATGTTTTAACCTCTCCAGCACACATTACCGGGAATCGAATCCCAGCCACACCACCAATGACAACAAAGTCTAATGCGAGTCCAGCGTATTGTTATTACCGCGGATTTTTGCCCATAATCTAATTAAGATATCCATTAGTGGTAAGAACACTGGCTAAGAGCATACTAAAAAAAAGTTTATAGTAAACAAGATAATATAAAATAAATAAATGGTACGATAAAATTGTACACATATTCTCAGAATAAATTACAAAATTTCAAAAATCATAAATCAGTAAATTACCCTCAAAAGTATTTTTCTTTGGAAAACAAATTAACTTTGTTCTTTATAATCATAAGTTGGAAAGTCAATTTTCAAAAAATTTTGTTTTGGATAATCAGTTATTCCGGTCACGCCACTTCTATATAGAATTATCTTAATTAAGGTAATCATTTTATAATAGTTTACTGATTGATTTTTATAAAATTTGACTTTTTTTAAATGCTTTAGCAATTTTGTTCAAAATTGAAATCAGGGTAATTCTTTTTATAATCAATAATAATATTTATTTTTCTAGAATAAGTTATTTTTAAGGTTAGTTTACGAAAAAAAATTATAGAAAATTTGAATTTTTCCTAAATTGGCCTTGACGAGGGAAGTCTAATAAGAATCTGGGTATAATTTTTCATGATAAATAAAATACTTTTTTTTTTACAAATTACAGATATATTAGAGTTGTTAATAAATAAAACTTTTTTGAAAATTTGAAATTTGTTAAAAAAAATTGGTTTGAAATTAATCCATAAAGTGTGTTTATTGTGATCAAACAAGATGATGTGATTTTATCAAGAAAACTTACTATAAGGGCATTTTACTGAAAATATATTTTTGAAAATATTCTTCGAAGTTATAACACACAGTATGAATGAATCCCCAGTTTCAACATTTTTGACTATTTACAAAACTTTATATGAGAAATTAAAAGGTAAATTTTATCCTACCAAACAATGTATAACGTGACACACACTGGTCCGAAATTCGCCTTATCTCCGGTGACGTCACACACGTGAAGACACATCAGGGGCAGTTCCCCACCAAGACAAGACAAGAGAGTGCATGGGAACTTCCCAAGGTGGACGTGGGAACACCCGGGCTGCGTCATCGGGCGCGGCGGGCGGTCTGTTTACTCGAGTTGCGTTATGCGTGCTGCCCTCGTAGACGTATAATAGATCTACCCGGGAGATTGGTGGAGGTAACTTTGCCGACACAAAGATGTATTCTTGTGAGAAACTGACAGATAAGATGATTTGACCCCTTCGGTGGCTGAACGGTCTAAAACGTCACTCTCTTGTTAGGCTGACCTGCTGATTTACAGGGAGGACAGGGTTCGAATCTTGGTTTGGTTCACTGAGGGTGGTTTTCCCTAAATGGTTTCCCACTATTCTTCCAAGCAAATGCGGGTATATTGCGTCTGAAATGCTTCCTTCTTCATCCTTACCCCATTAGAGTAGCTATCACATTATGAGTATAACCTGAACAGGTTATTAAGACACGCGAATGACAGTTTGTGAATGATAAAAAACAACTTTTATATTATATATTATTATTAATATATAATAATAATAATATTAGCACCACGTCTTACTACCCGTTCTGTTTATACGCACTTACGCTAATGTGTAATGGTAGGGTTATTGTGAGATGAAATGAAGGACCTACAGTTTAGCGTGGAATCCGAACCACGGCGGAGGCCTGGCATTCCACACATTCACAAGATGTCTTGTCAAGTTGTGATTAATATTTTATACTCTACAGAATGACAAATATACAAGATTATTATTATTATTATTATTATTTATTATTTAGCACCACGTCTTACTACCCGTTCGGGTTATACGCACTTACGCTAATGTGTAATGGTAGGGTGATTTTGAGATGAAATGAAGGACCTACAGTTTAACGTGGAATCCGAACCACGGTGGAGGCCTGGCATAAATATACAAGAGTTTAAAATGTATGTAGCATTGTGCCACAGATAACATCGCCTGACTGACTGACGTCCCTTGAGTGTTATTTGTCAGACTCCCTAGTTGTCGGTAGTGCGTAAGCTAAATATCCCTGGGTTCGAGTCCCACGAGTGGTAATGTCCGACCACACGACCAAGAAGAGAGCAACCGTACGTCTATGGATGGGTGACATCGATGTTTTCTCACGGTATTCCCCCCCCCCCCCCAAGAGTGGTAATGTTGCGTGCGCACAGCTCGGCAGTTATTATAATTATGTCCCACAGTTGTAATTAAAAACGTAATGCCGGTGGGGCGGGGCTAGTAATAAATATGTCACGCCGTGTCGCGCGGGTTTCGTTGGTAAGGAACAGGAGATACTAGATTGTTTGTTGTAAGCGTGCAACAGTATGTGACAACCGTAAATGAACATTTTATGTTAAAAATATCAAATCATTGAATCACAGGGGACCGGGGGGTGTCTTCATAAAACTACCCTTTCGAGTTTTTTTTATATAGTATGTACTAATTACGCTAATGTGTTAGAGATAAAGAAGGCTGAATTTAGATAAAGTGTACCCGCATTTGAGTGGAGGAAACATGAAAAACCTGTTAAGGAGAATTCATTTCAGTACATTCTGCCGAGATTTGAACCCCGATCTCACAGTCATCGGCAGTCCAATATATTGCGAGCAATGGCGCCTTAGACCATTCGATCACGGATGAAAATAATTCTAAAATATTTAAATATTATTAACAAACTTGGTCTACAGAAGACAGGGGAACACCGATATTAGTGACACATTCAACCACCAAGCGCTGTAGTTGATATATGAGTGCGAGAAAAGAAATGGTATCTCCGTTATTGTTTTGTAATGTTTCTGTTACCCCTATTTGGTGGGCACACGTTCTAGACTTCAAGATCATTCAGTCTGGTTTGTCAGGGCGTGGAGGTTGGGGTTCGAATTCCAACTGGGTGACGAAGAATGGTTTTTCTCAAAATGGTTTCTCAATCCTCCTCCAAGCAAATTAAGCTACATTTCCTCTAACTATTACATTTCTGAATCTTACCACATTAAAGTAATTATCAAATATGAGTATAATACGAAAGATTTGTGAGACGTAACAAAAAATTTTTATGGTGTTAAATTAAATAAATACATAAATTTATTTGAATTATCTCATTTCCCTTGTTTCAACTAAAGAGTTTGAAAAATTTCCGGAAAAAAAAGCAAATTTTCCGTTTTACATTTATAGCTACAACACGCGTTATTATGTTACCTTAAAAATTTTCAAAAAGTGTAATATAAAATTAGCTAAAAATTTAAAAATCAACTCGTAATGAAAGCACAGGAATAACTCAAACACGTACTTTACAAATCAACACTAAAATATATATTTAATTAAAGTTGTTAAAAACTAAACTCTTGCATTCTTTTAAATATAATATTGATTCACAAATAACCGCTTCAGCAGTAATAGCTACCCCATCTCAACGCAACCCTCTCTAGTCTAGTTGCAGTCTCACCAGGAATGTGAGTTATACAACCATACAAGCAAAGAGGATATAAAGTTCATTTACTACATTACCTTCTAATTCCGGCCACTATGTAATTAAAAAAATTATATTTGATTATTTATGAGATTTTAGAATAGGAATAATGCCATATTCATGAGAATAATCTGAAACTTAAAATGTTCAAGATGGCGGACGCTAAGTACAAAGAGCTCAAATTTTGTTTAGACACTATGGAGTATTCCATCTTTATGAGAAGAATCAGAGACTTGACAAATACAAGATGGCGGACGCAAGATACAAATTGTCTTAGAGAGTTCAAATTTAGTATGGACGCTTTGGAGCATGCCATAAAAATTGAGAATATTTTTATACCTCCCGATAACTTTACAGAGGCATAAACACAAATCGCGCTAACTACCGTTGTGAAATATCCAAAATAGATTTTAAAAAAATAACAGGTAACCGATTTAGTGCGAAATTAGAAATTGCACATACCGGAGACAGGCCTCACCGTTAGTTTAAGACATTTATTTTGAATTAAGTATTGTAGTTATATTTATTAATTACTAGCAGAAGTACACAGCGTTTCCGGGTAACCATGCAAGGCTAGGTGGTGATTTTCTTTGCTTCAAACAGACATAAACAATATGTTCATTTTATTTCTTACAAGACAGTTTTTATAAATTTTAAATAATCTAATCAGAAATTTAAAGTTCCGGCTTTAAGGTACACATGTTTGTGCATAGGGGATAGTAATTTTAAAACTTCAGCCCTCTGTTTACGATAATTCTCATAAAACACAAACAAACTTTTCATTTTATAAATATATAGATTATCTACATTTTTAGTTGATATATAGTCAAAGTTGCGCAAATTATAATTAAAAAATTAGATCTAATATTTGTAGAGAGATAAGAAATTACGAATTCGAACGCCAAGTATGTTTGGGTATTGTACTTTAACAATTCTTTCACCAAGCTTTATCCTTATTAATTATGTTTCCGAGAAGTATTCTTTTACATTATTCAATCTGGTGACTCGAGTCACGAATACCGCCGGGCTCAGGACAATCAATTACTTGTGTAGACCAACAATAATGATTGTTTCGCGGTGAATGATCGCGACATGTTATTATAAAAGCTAACGGAAGAGTTGACAAGACAATAGCGCTTTAGATGACAATTCTCTCAATGTTTATCAATTAACAAATGTGAAATGTGTTTATTCATCAGTCATACACTGTATATACACTAAAGGAACGTTACTATAGTATTATAGACTTGGCGTTATCTCTTCCTCGCCTGTGCCAACATTTCTCCAAATGAAGTGTGGATTTTTGAACCAAATGTTTCATTTTTTTATAAGGTGTTTTACGTTTAATTTTGCTTCTAGAACAATTATTTGCACTTTTGTCTGTCACCGGCAATGTTTGAAATCCAGGCATTCTTTAAAATGCCCAGGCTTTCTATGTACCGGTAATGCCAGAGTGGTTTTGGAAAAGTATGAAATAAACGAGTTTTGCTCTTGTATTTCATACTTATTTTCAAGTTCTTTGTCTTTTTTAAGTCCCGGAATAGGTTATCAATTCTTTTATTCAGTTCTATGTAAGTCTTGCGCCGTTTTCATGCAGGTTCATCTAATTACAAGGATTTAAGTTGGTCAGGTTAAGTTATTTTAGAAGGGGGTAGTTAGGTAAGGTAAGGTTAAGTTAGGTTAGGTTATCTATTGTTCTCAGTAGTCTATAATGACTGGTTATACTATGAATTCCCTAAGGAAAGTATGAAATACAACAGAAAAACTAATTTATTTCATACTTTGATAAAAATCACTTAGGAATTATGTAGAAGGCCTAGCTAGGCATTTTATATAATACCTGAATTACACATATTGTCGTTAACATGTCTAAAATATTTAACAAAATTTAAAGCAGGAAGAAAGCAACGCTATACAATTAATTATATATGAAAGGCGAAGCTTGGGGGATGAATGCTTATACTAACCTCCCTTTTCTACTAAACTTCCCCGAACACTCATGTATACCTTCAGCAACAATTTTTCACTTGTAAATCCGCCCTCCCCCTAAAAAAAAATACTCCTATTCATATGAATACACAATTACTCTCGAACCAGAAATTGCATCGAAATGTGGTTTTATATACCTACTCTGTGGTATTAGTAGTATAACTTGAAAGTTCATTGCCGTACTTACTATCACTATATTGAGGTATTTAACGTGAATTTTTTTGAACCAACTGATTATATCAGCACACGGATAATAAACTAAATTGAATCTAGAACAGACACAACATCCAGCCCCCAGCCGTTAATTCATCACTGTGAAAGGGGAAACCCATCTTACACCAATGGCAAACTTTTCAGCCATACCGGGAATTGAACTTGGTAACCCTCAACTTAGTAGACAGACACATTACCAACTGAGCTAAGGTTTCAGGCTTTTACATTTTACTCACTTGATGATAGCAAAATTGGATTAGTGAAACAATCTTTGATTTTAAAATCTTATTTGTTGGTCCTGTATTTATTTATTTAAAATGTGGAAAGATTCCTTTCGATAACGACGCCAAACAACTTTGGGGTCATCCACAAACCACATACGCTTTTCCTCATCTGTATTTACTCCCTCCACCCTTCCATGTAACACTATGTATGCATTCAAGCTCCCCCTCCCCCCTCCTCCACCTTAACAGAGTTACGTAGGTTATAGATGACCCCTTAATAGCCACTGTCCGCTCACATACATTTCACTCGCTCTGCATAAACATTCTCCTCCGCCTCATGACAATGTTCGTATGCATCATACAAGTTGCTTTATAAGGAATAACTCGCTTCGCTCTTTGGGGCGGAGCCCCCAAGCTCCCAGTGAGTTTTCTTTGAAAGTGATGTAAGCTAATGTAATTCTAGAACAGTTTTTTGATAATTCTTACTGTTTAGCCACAAGATACCTCCAAATAAAGGTCCGCACCGACTTTAAAGTTGCTCCGATATTTTGAATTATTTTTTTCGTGGTTTAAAAATATATTTTTTTAACGTTTTGGAATTTTCCCGTCGGTTACAGTCTAGAATCTATAAGTTTGCCAAATTTCAAGTTTCTAGCTCATCTGGAAGTGGGTAAACATTAATGTCAGTGAGTGAGTCACCATGTGGCTTTATAGTATTATAATATAATTTAGCACCGGCCTGTTTTAGTTGGGTTTTTTTTTACAGAAGTTTGAGTAATATAAACAGAAACTCTTGTCACAGTTCATTTCATTTCTTTTCAGGAATCGCACAAGAATAAAAAATACTCGTTTCAACAAGTTACAGCAATCTTAAGCCTGTATCTCACTACCGACTAACCGGAATATTAGATTACGCTCGAACCAGAAAACGTATCACTGTACTGTTTCCTGCATTCTTCCCTTGACAACTTTAGAAAATGGGAACAGATAAATATGTTTTTAAATTAAATTTAAATTTCATTGTGTTTTTTAAGTTATGGCAACATTGTTTTATACCTACTTCGGTGACCGCGCGTGGTCTAAGGCGTCACTCTAGGGTTAGACTAGACTGCCGACGACAGGGAGATCAGAGTTCTAATTCCGGTCGGGTGTTTTTTTTTTTTCAAAATTATATTCTACTCTCCCTCCACGCAAATGCGTGTACGCTTTCTATGAATTCAAACTTTCTCATCCTTAAAACCACGAATGTAATTAGTACATAGTATGTGCCGATAACATCAATAGTTATTAAGACGTGGTGCTAAAAAATATATTCTTGCGTTCTAAAATAGAATACAGGAAACAGAACCAAGATGAGACTTCTTATTGCCTACTTAAGCTAGGGTGAGCCAAAATATTAACACAAATAGTTAATAAATTATTCTCTATCAATTTATGTTTAAAATATAAAATAATGTGTCTTACATAGTTGAAACTGCCTGGGTCTTGAACCCTCATCGTAGGTGTAATTTTGTATCCTTCTTATTATTATTATTTAGCACCACGTCTTACTACCCATTCGGGCTATACGCTTTATGTACTAATTACGCTAATGGATTGGGAACCGGGAAGGTTGAATTAGAGGAAGTGAACCCGCATTTGCGTGGAAGGAAAGTGGAAAACCATTTAGAAAAAACCACCCCCAGTTCACCCAACCGAGATTCGAACCTCGATCTCCCCGTCCTCAGCAGTCGAGCTCAACACGATTAGCACGTTAGCCAACTACGCCACCGAGGCGGGTGTGTATTCTTCTTCTCAAGTCAACAACCCGGACGTTGGTTTGATAAGATTTTATCCATCAGGAGCCGGCCATGCACTCAGACCTCCGGCTGGTTGTACCGCCTGCACCATCTGGTAGAAATCCCATATACTAGGGGAGTTCAGGAATTGTGGTGGTTCCCCATTACCTTCCACACAGAAATTTCTATGTGCGAGCACGAAAGGGCCTACCAATTTTGTTGGGAAAGGTATTTTCCCGTATAGTCAAGGATTCTTTTACACACCACAATCGGCATGGGACCCGACGGCTTTACTTCCCCTCCGAAGGAAGTTGTGTTACGGATTTTTTTAACGTTCAAAAAAACTCTGGCTGCGTTTGAACTCACAAACATCGGGTTTTGAGGAGAGCCCTTTACCTCAAGTTCACCGAGATTGATACTTGTGTATTGACAAAACTATTATAATATAATACCATTAACTTAATATAAGGAAAACCTTTAACGGTTGGCCCACGGACTAAACGTCAAGATCGTCTAGTTCGGTTTGCTATTAAAGATCGTGGTTAGAGTCTTGGCTGGGTGTAAATAGGTTGTTTTTACTAAGTTGTTTCCCACTCTATCCACGCAAATACAGGAACATTATCTCATCATATTCAACCCAGTACAACAAATATGCTTATATCACAGATGGGTGGTAAGACGCGAAGTACGGGAAGTACTTTTTAACTAATTTTAGGCACGGATAAGATTTAAAAAAAACTTTTATACAAGCAACTATTCAAAGTATCGTTTCCAAGGCCGAATCCAGCCAATAATTTCCGGAGGGGGAGGGGAGCTTGGTGGGCACATCCCACAATTGCCGGAAGCTAGAAAAAATTGTAAATGGTAAACAGTTCTAGAAGCTATCTGAAGTGTTTTTATGGCAACATAACCTCCAGAGGCTAGAACAAATTCTAAATATTAACATCTCTAGAAGATATCTGATTTTTTTTTTCCAACATAACACTATAACTGCCGAATGCTATGAAACTTTTTGGATATTAAGCACCTCTAAAAGCTCTTTGAAGTGCTTTTTATGGTAGCACAAGCCCCCTAATTTGTACTTTTATGTTAATTTTGATATTGTTTGAGCCATTAATAAAGCCATACATATATTTTGTTCATAAAATTTCGGGGGGGTTTGTTTTGTTTGTTTGTTTGTAAGGGTTTTATTTTATTCTTGTAACACATATAACAGATTATAACATTAATAAAACATGTGAAACATAAAGGACAGACAGTTAACACCAGCCCCGAAGGGCTCTCGAGAACGGACACGACATGGACGTAAAAAACAAAAACTCAAAAAGAAATACAATGGCGCCCTGGCGGGCTGAAGGCTGCTATATATAGGTTGGGGGTGGGAAAATAGGTATAAAAACCCACCCGGGGGGTTTGAACCCCCAAAATCCCCCCCCTGGTTACGGCTTTGATCGTTTCCCTGCAATTGTTTGGATTTTTTTTTTAATTTTTACACGGAGCAAATATGTGACGAGATTCATTTCGAGGGGTTGGCTTAACACCATTTTCCAAACTTTGTGACACATCACGCGCCCCATTAAAATTGTTATAAATTTCGTAAGGCCCCTATTGCCTTTTCCCAAATCTAACAAAAGAAAAAAATATTGTATATGTCGTGTATGTGAAGGCTACGAAATTTGATTATATTCATTCATCAGAGGTCCATAACTTAACCACTCGACCACGTAGGCTCAGCATTTGCGCTCGCTTTTTTATTTATTCAGTCAGGGCGAACGAATATTTTAGAAACTGCTAACTCAATACAAATATTTTCGTATTTGTCTGTTTTGAGCTATTTGTTCGAGAACCAATGATCGTACTAAAAATGAATACACTCTTTGTCCCACCTCCTCTCTTCATTTTGAGGAGACCTTGCCCTCGAGGAGATGAAGGGAGCCCCACAGTTTGAGAACATCTAACTAAACACAGACTAAGTAAATGCGATTTTACAGTTCAAAATGGGGACTTAAATCACTACTTTTATTTATTAAAATATTATAATCTTACTATGCATAATTTTCTGACACTCCCTAAAATAAAGTTACTCTTTAAAATTAAAATTAAATAATAACTCCATGGCGTCCGCTCATAAGCGAGATATACAGACCGAGCGGCTGCCGCATGTTGGAGAAATAGTACCAACATTTGCGGATATAGAATGTCATGTGGTCAGCATAACGCACCCTTCAGCCGTTAATCTCAGTTTTATAGACAATAATCGCAACTTCTTTATTCAATTAGCTCCCCAATATTATCCTCAAGAGACTTGAGTTTAACCCCATTCCAGACCCACTGCTTAACAGAAAAATCTGGAAGCATTGAGGATCGAACCCGGGACCTCGGGCTCTGTAGCCATAAATCTGACCACTGGGCCAATTCAATGTTATTTATTTTTAAATGATTTTTGTATATTACTTTCAGTGACTAAGTTCTCTGATATTGATAAAGAAGGGGAAAATAATGGTTTCAATAATATATATTATAAACAGTCCCCCAAATAAATTGTTGGGTGCACCACTGGATTTTTTTTTTTTTACACACTGACAAAGCCGCATCTATGGAAACTATTATTTATTGACGTGTAATATTTGTTAAGATAAAAATGTTGCTATGGAAGTTTGATTAAAACTAGCGCTAATTATTCATAACTAAGCTGATAAATTTTGGAAGTTTGTATGGCATATATTAACTTCAATGTTTTGAAGGAGTAGAACCAATGATTAAGGATGGTTCAGATACAAACCTACTATTAGATTTCAGGAAGATCAGTAGATAAAATATATTGGGTACCAAGTACCTCATAATCTATACTAATATTATAAAGAAGAAAGATTTTTTTTTGTAAATGATAAACTCAAAAACTACTGGACAGATTTAAAAATTCTTTCACCAATATAAAGCTACATTATCAGCGAGTAACATAGGCTATATTTTATTTTGAAAATTTTATTTATTCCTCATAAAAATGTCGATAGTTTTACACAAGGTATAATATAGCTATATTTATTGACATATAATCTGGCTTAGAATTACGTTTCAGAGATATCTTTTCCATTTGAAATCGGGCACCATGAGGTGGGGGGGGGGGGCGCTTATATAAATCTTATAACACAGTGGGTCATGGGCAACGCCGTGCGGGATTGTCTACTAACATAATAAATATAAAAGTTTGTAACCGATAGACGATGCCTTGAACGATTCTATACTTCTGCAATGTAAGCGGTCCTCCGAGTCATAATAAATATTATTAAGATAATTTACAATTTAATAATGCCATACATTTATTTTTACATCTTATATCTTAAGGTGAGAGTGTAGGGAGTCTTAAGTTAACGGCAGTATTTTGTTTTTGCCATTTTTAAATCAAAACATCCATTTGTTCAAAATAGATCAAATCATTATCCAGTAGAAACATAGTTTAATTTTCTTCATGTGGCAACTTCAAAAGTTATTTAATGTCCGTAAAGGGTGACCTGGAATTTAATGAAAACTTTTTCTCTTTATTTAAAAACATTCTCATCAAATTCCACTATGCGCATTACAGATATTTAACAAATTTTGAAATCACCATGTGAAGAATATTAAACTTTCTGTTTCTACTAAAGCAATATTTTATCTATTTTGTCTAAACAATGTTTTGATACAAAAACTGCAAAAATACTGCCCTAAGCTCGAATTACTTACACTCCCACATTAATAGGTGCGTTTTACTTTAAATTAAATATAGTATTAGTTACTAGTTTTTAAAAGAGGATTGGACCAAATCACCTCTACTTCATAAGACCTCCAATTTATCTTGTCTACGTATCTGATGTAATTCTAGTTTGTGCATGTAGTAGCTATATAATGGTCTAAGCACTGAGAATGAGGAAGGTAACCCCATACGAACACAAATTAACAATAATTTTCAATATTCTCCAGTTTCAAAGTCATTAATATTGATCCTAAGATCAAGGTCAGTATCATATTAATCTTTTTAAACATTCCTCACATGTCAACAAATTATTATCATCGAATTTAACAACGCACTTAAAAAAAAAAAAAAAAAGTGTTCAGTAAAAATTACTCAGCATTTTATTGGCTAGTTAACGAGTATAAATAGCTCTGACGCCAGCATTGAGAAATTCAACCGGTCAAACACTTAAAACTCAACGAGAATAAAATAAACAAACTATTAATATTGACATACACGTAATATGACGAAAGGTAGCTTTGTAGACCTAGGTGAACTTGGGGTTAGGTGACCTGGCGGTGTAGGGGTAAGGTGTCAGACTTCTATGCTGGTGTCCGGGGTTCAATCCTCGGTCCCGGCACAGATTTATCTGATTACCAAACCCTTCCTTCACCTCTGACAAGATATCTTGTGAATGTGGGGAATGCCAGGCCTCCACCTTGGTTCGGATCCCACGTTAAACTGTAGGTCCTCCATTTCATCTCCCAATCACACTACCATTACACATTAGAGTAAGTGCATATAACCCAAACGGGTAATAAGACGTGGTGCTAATAGTAATAATAACTTGGGGTTAAGTGCTGGGCTTCAGGACCCGATGTTGGTGGATTCAAACCCAGCCGGGGTCGATGGATTTTTCCTAATTGGTCAAATTCTGTACCACAATTTCCATAGAAGGGGTTGTAGATTGTGACATATAAAAGAACCTGAAAGGTATATGAAAATACATTTAATGGCAAAATTGGTAGACCATTTTTCTCTCGCTCATGGAAATTCTTGTTTGCTAATATGATTGGTCGGTTCATAAAGTAGCATCACAAATATTCGGGACTTTTTAACTGTTACACCCACAAAGAGGGGGAACCCCCCCCCATGCACTGAGATCAACAATCATTTTAATAAAAGCATATAAACTACAACATGTTTTAAGCAAACTTAAGAAGTACCGGATATATAGAACACATTTTAAGACCGAAGTTACAACATTACACACATTAAAATTGCGTCTAGGGTTCACAATATTGATTAAAGAAGGGGAAAATAATATTTTCAATAATATATGTTATAAGCAGTACCCCAAATAAATTGTTGGATGCACCACTGGATATTTTTTTTTACAAACTGACTAAGACTTATTTATGGAAACTAATATTTATTGACGTGTAATATTTGTTAAGGTGCGGCAGAAGGGCGCACAAGTAATTTTACAGTTTTTATAGCATTACAATTTTTGACCAAAATAAATCAAGTATTTCTCCAGTAGCAACATAGAGTTTAGTTTTCTGCACATTCTGATAATAACAGATGTTGAATATCTGTCAAGAATGTCCTGGAAAGTTGTCAAAACATTTTAAATAAAGAGAAAAAGTTTTGACAACATTTCAGGACACCCTTGACAGATATTCAAGATCTGTTGATATCAGCAAGTGCAGAAAACTAAACTCTATGTTGCTACTGGAGGGATATTTGATTAATTTTTGCCCAAAAATTTATATTCTATAAAAACTGAAAAATACTTGCACTCTCTTCTGCCGCACCTTAAGATAAAATGTCGCTATAAAAGTTTTATTAAATTATTAGCGCTAATTATTTACTCTAACATATTTCACTTAACATATCCGTAGAAAAGATATCAGAAATTAATTAATGCTAGAATCCCGGATTCGATTCCTGGCATGGCCGAAAAGTGCATCATTGTTGAAATGTGGGTTACCCATTGTACAGTGATGAATTAACGGCCGGGGGCTTGAATTTTGTGTCTGTTCTAGATTTAAGTTAGTTTACAAGTCTTGCGGTGATACTAAACGTATTTTCTTAATTTGGAGGAAAAAAAACTAACTTTAACACGATATTATTTCCGCCACACATTAAAAGGAAAAGTTAAGTCAATTTCCAATACAACTATACTTATATAGACATTCCCCTAATACAAATATTTTTCGTACGAATTGGGTGGTAGGGGAGGGGGGATGGAGTATTTTAACAAATATTTATAAACGTTTACGTGCTCAAAATACTGCAATGTCAGGAATAATCAACGGAGATGAGACCGTCTTTTATTTAAACATTTGGACAGATATCTTTTCCACGAACAGTGCGTGTAGTGACGTTAGCTGCCTGATAGAAAGTGACGTGGTACCAAAGCAATTAATTGATAATGAAGCGGCAACGACTAGTGTAAGAGATGGATAAGTTGACCTTGACATAGGATTCTTCGGGCCACATACTTGGGGGTTCGCGTCTTATACGAGCCTTGAAGTCTCCGTCACTTACGACGCAATTGTGATAAAAAATAATTTCTATACAGTCAAGTTCACATAGGAAGGACCTCATCCTGCAACTAGGAGAGTTAATAAATATACTTTAACGTATTCATACGTCAAGTTACGTGAGCTGCTGCGGTTACTTTTGGTATAGTATTTATCAATATTTATAAAATAACACTAGTACAATACTAGTAAAATGGTCGAACTCGGTGGTCTTAAGGTAAAGTGTTCACTTCGGTACCTAATGTTCGTGGGTTCAATCCCAGCCGGGTTTGACGGATTTTTTTTTTAGTGATAAAAATCCATAGCACAACTTCCTTTGGAGGGGAAAAAAGCCGTCGGTTCCTTGTCGAGTGTGGCATGTAAAATAAGCCTAGAAATTATGTGAAAATATCTCGCCCAGCTAAATTGGCAGGCCCTTTTGCGCTCGCTCACAGAAATAATTATCATGTGTTGATACTATCAGTCGGTTCAGAAAGTGTATGTTACAAATACCTAAAAAAAACTAAAGTTTTATCAATTTAGGCAGCAAATTTTTTTTGTACTAATTAAAAGGCCCTTATTATGAAAATTAGACTGTACAAAGGATTAAGGTATAATTCACTGCTGGATTTGCAAACCTACTTAACCTGGGACAGCTCACCTTACATTATATATTCAACCCTATTATTATTTGGTGAGGCCCATGTCAACATAGGAATATATAATATGTATAGTTGATATTAGTAAAACATAATTCTGACACACATAAATAAACCTTAAAAAGGTATTTTAAAACTACAGCCACCTTTAAATTTTATCAGTTTTATGGAATTTTTATTGTGAATCCTATTTGCTAATACGAATTTGTAAAAGAGGTCAAAACGAACAGACGAAGCTTTTGTTTTAAATTCAGAATACATTTATGTGTTTGCATGTAAGAAATTATTGTAAATCTTTTTCAACCTTTCCATCAGCCTGATTTAACAACCACATTGGTAAATGTTCGAGTCACGACATCTACATATCCTCTGCAAAATGTATTACATCGTAATGCATTTTGTCATAAATTATCATCCATAATATTTCACTAGGTAACTTTATCCAGATTTGGTGTATAAAAAAAATCTTAAAATTATACATATGGTATAACCAGATTAGTCAGATATCCCAAACAGCATTTCGAAGTAGTTGAGTGTTCAAATTTACTACAAAATGTTGTCGAATACTAATTTCGGTTGAATACATTAATGTTTTTATTTGATATTTTATAATCACTAGGATTAGGTATGTACAGAGAGTATCTACCAATATGTATATATGTACATCTATATATAAACAGGTGACCTGGTGTTATAGGGGTAAGGTGTCGGACTTCTGTGCTGGTGGTCCGGGGTTCAATCCTCGGTCCCGACACAGATTTATCTGACTACCAAACCCTTCCTTCACCTCTGACAAGAAGTGTATTAATCACAACTTCTGAATGTGGGGAATGCAAGACTTCCACCGTGGTTCGGATACCACGTTAAACTGTAGGTCCTCCATTTCATCTCACAATCACCCTACCATTACACATTAGCGTAAGTGCATATAACCCGAACGGGTAGTAAGTAAGACGCGGTGCTAATAATAAACTGGTTTATGTATATATAAATTTATATATATATATACATATAAATTAAAACAGGATTAAGAAATAAATATAGCGGCTGATAATTAATTATTTTAAGGATAATTTTTGGTATAGTCCGTTTATACTAACCTTGGCGTATTTTTTTTTATCACATCGCGAACCCGTTAGGGCTGTATCATATATTAATTACGCTAGTGGCACAGACATGTGGAAGGTTTAACTTTATAAGAAATATGCTCATATTTGTGTGGAGCTAGAGTGAGAAACAAATTAGGAAAACCTATCTTCAATCCACTCGCCCAGGATTCAAATCCCAACATCCTTGTCATCAGTAAACCGGACTAAATGAGCTTGACATTTAGACCGTGTGATAGTTGAAAAGTTACTAAAAACGGTGCCGAAGAGCGTCTCACAAGTCTGTTTTGAATTTATATAAATAATGTAAATTTACTTCCGTTGTCAAAGAAACCAAACATATTTGTGAGAGGGATGAATACACATGTTTTATAGTAACTTTTCAACTGTCAGAAAATATCACTATTAACACTGACTATAAATACTCTATGGCGTCAGTCCGCAATCAATACATACTGACCAAGCAGCCACGGTATTTTGGAGAAGATAATGGCAACTTCTGTAGTCTTCTTGTAGTCAGAACAACGAGCCCTGTGAGGCGTCAATCTCAGTTTTCTAGACCAGAACTGTTATTTAAAAAATCAAGTAGCTCTTCAATTTTCCTTACAAGGCCAATAAGTTTACATCGTTCTAAACCCACTGCTTCATAGAAAATCATGAAGCACCGGGGATTGAAACTGAAACTTCTGGATCTGTAGCCAGAAACTCTGACCACTAGATCGCAGATGTGTTCTATACATCGGCTTAATTTTTTTTTTTTGCAAAATAATTTTCTATTCTTTAAATTTAAAAATGACACCAAACCTGGGAATCGAACCCAGAACCTTTGACTCCTTAGTACGTCAATGCTATAATCACTGAGATATCCAGAGTCGTCCCTTGATCAGGGTCATTTTACGCTCATTTTTTAAGGCATATCTGTGATGGACGTGCGGAAATTGTCAGCTACAAACGTGTGTGATCAATTAAGATCACAAGCTATCAGGTAAATCAGCCACCTTCGACTCGGTAAGTTTTTAATTCCGTCAATTTAAATAATATGATATTTAGATGAGGATATAACCGTAACTAACAAATATAATCGTTTGGCTATTTAATCCATAAAAATAAATTTCTTTCTACACATTTCACTGTTGGTGATAAATTATTGGTGTGTTGTGTGTTTTATGTTTATGACAACACTTAATACGTTGCAAGAAATGAATACTCTGTAAATATTAACACAAATAGTGCGTCAGAGCTACACCCTCCCGTTTTAACAGTTTGATGATCATGCGCACTAAAATTTACTTTAGGAAGGGCATTTCAAGGCCATAACTAGGATGAAAAAATCAGAAAGTAAGTTTGGTATGGGTGTACAGAAATAAAAATTAACCACTTACGAGATGAAAAGATAGAATTTGGCAGGAATATTGAGGGATATTCCCATACAACCAGAAAAATCTAAAAATGGAAAATTTAAAAAGGGACTTCGGAAAATTGGGGGGAGGAGGGGGGATCGGGGTATAATTAAAAATTATAATTTGTCAGATAACTAGAAATACAAATCTAAATAACCAAATAAAGCTTGAAATATGTAATTTTTAATAGTTGGTTAGAGAAAAAGGGGTGAGGGTTATAAATTTCCAAAATTAAAAGAAATAATTTCTTCTCAATGTGAAAGAGAATTGAAATTTGGCAGGTAGGAAAAGGCCAATTCCAAATGATTATAAAATTCTGAAAGTTTTAAGTGTATAATAGACACGTTTAGGTGCGGTAGAAAATTTAATTTGTCAATCAGGTAAAATATCTCTCCAGATAACCAAATAAATCAATACATTTGACATTTCTAAGTGGGAGTTGAAATTAGTGAGGGGCTTAACATTTATAAAATTAATGTATTCACCTACTTTCTATGTTGTATAGAAATGAAATTTGGCAAGCAGGAAAAAAGACAACTCCCAAAAACATACAAGACTGAACATTTTAAAATGTTAAATGGAACTTCGGAAGATATTGGGAAGAGAAGTAGGTCAATAAGTGACAACTCATTTAGTTTAGGTAGAAAATTAAAACTCTCCAGAAATATAAAGAGATACTACAAACAACAAAATAAGGGGTTTTTTTTTATCTTCTAAAGCTGTTGAAATTCTTGTTTCAAAATTTACAAAGCTAAAAAAAATAAACTTCATCAGTGTGGTAGAAGATTGTTATCTTTTAACCCGGTATAAGGAGCATCGTAAACCACAATAAATATATCAACATTATTAAGTTTCAAAATTAAGGAGCAAAATGTTGAAAGAGGTTTCTTTAAAAAAAAAATCCCAAAATTAATACACAAAAACAATTTTTGGTCTGGAAGAAAATTTTAATATTTAAAAAAATGTAAAAGGGACAAGCTCAAACAACCAGAAGAATTTGAACATTTTTAAATGTAAAATGGGGGTCCATAAAATTACATTTTCAACCACCTATCGGTTTAAAAAATTGAAATTCGGTCTAAGGTGGAGAAATCACACCAAAAGACCTCCCAAAAATTATATATTTTGAAGCGGAAGTCTGAACATTTCAAAATAGAAATGTAGAAACCAAAAGTGGTTGGGAGAAGTAGTTTGGCAAATTGCTAAAATAACATAGAAGTTGGAAAAGTTTAATTTAAAAATATGATTCTGTGAAATGGGTGGAACTATAGGGGAGACACTTAAAATGTATAAACTAATATTTTTTCTCTATATAGTAGACAGTTTTAATATTGAAGGCAGAAGGAAACAATATTAAAGTAAACTAACACATATACCAAAGATTATCTTAAAAGTGATTCATATAATTAGTTCAAGCTTATACAAGGAGTAAGTCTTTAAAAAAAAAAAAAAGTAGTAGCTGGATGTTAAACGTCATAATATCGTATATCTTTGATGCGGCTTCCCCGTGCGAAGAACGCATCAATATGCTTATTTATTTGTAGGATATTTTAGTATTATTAGTAAATGATAAGTTTAAATCTTCTTGTTTATTATTTTTACTCCATTATCCTTATTTTAAGCCAGTCTTCTATGACGACGACAGGTTTCGGTGACGTTACACCATTTTCAGGTCTTATTTATAATAAAGATGATTTATTTTAATTCATATTATTAAAAATTCACAAACTTTCCGATAGTATGGATTAAAATAATTTTTTTATACAAATAATACCTCAAAATGGTGTAACATCACAAACATTTCGTCGTCATAGAAGACTAAATAAAGCTTATATAAGAAAAGGAGAGGGGAATAAAAAATAATAACCTAGACGATATAACCTTATCATTTATTACTCGTTACCAAATAAATATGAACATTAATAAAAATCAATATTAGATATTAATTAAAGTTGTTTGAAAGATATATCACTTCATCACTGGCTTCATGCCACGGGCTGTTAAGGTGCTAAGTTTCAATGTATTGACTAACTTGACTAACCAGCTTTGGTAGCTCATCCAGCTGGTCTGGTAAAAACTGCTTAATCATAAAGTGATCGAAATCAATTGTGGTAACAGCGGATTCTAAATTATCTTTAAGTGTGATCTCAGATGGTAATTTTTTCATTTTCATTTATTTGAGGTATTTAACATGCACTTTCTAAACCGACTGATTATAACAGCACACAACTTCTAACTTAAATCTATAACAAACACAACATCCAGTCCCCGTCCCTTTATTCATCACTGTGAAAGTGGAAACCCACATTTCACCAATGATACCGTTGTCGGCCGTGCCGGGAACCGAACCCGGGACCCCCAACTTAGTGGGCAGGAACGCTAGCTACTGGAATAAAGTGTCGGAATATAATAAGTGCAACTGTAAGAATATTAATTGTGATGTTTTGAGCAGTTTTCTCCTGAGCACCTATTATGACAGGGGTTGGCGTGGAATGTTCCATCGTTACCGACAGTGATGGCCGCTGACCTTTTGACTGACGCCAGAGTGCGCGGGTTGTGATCCGATGCCAGACAGTGATGTGGCTCCGTTCTATTGTGGGCAACCGGTAGAGAGCAGTAAAAAGTCATCTGGCGGCCAACGCACGACGAGTCGGATTGCATTAGTCTGGCGGAGAACTTTGGCCAATGCAACAAAATGGTGAGGAATGTTTGGAAAACAAGCGAACCTTTGAAATTCACATCAATAAAACTCTTTCTATGATTATTTTTAATCTCGAGGAATGAACTTTAGATACTATTTTTCTCTGAATCAATCTAAAGTACAGTTCTAATACTCGCGTATTAGTTGGGATTGCCTTTTTATTTTGTCTTGCGTTCAACGTCTTAAAACATAATAAAAAACCGTCAATAAAGGCTCTTATAAAAAAATTAGCACCTTGAGAAAAAGAGATGGATGGCGTCATGTTAGGTGAGGAGAAATGAAAGTTTTCCTCTCGTGTTTCATTACATACTTTATTTAAGGATTGTAAACAATGGTATCACCCACCCCTACGAGCCAACGTTATCAGGATAACATACCTACTTTACTTAAATATACCCCATCGAACCAACTTTGTCAGGATAACATACCTACTTTACTTAAATATACCCCATCGAACCAACTTTGTCAGGGTAACATACCTACTTTACTTAAATATACCCCATCGAACCAACGTTGTCAGGGTAACATACCTACTTTACTTAAATATACCCCATCGAACCAACGTTATCAGGATAACATGCCTACTTTACTTAAATATACCCCATCGAACCAACGTTATCAGGATAGCATACCTACTTTACTTAAATATACCCCATCGAACCAACGTTGTCAGGGTAACATACCTACTTTACTTAAATATACCCCATCGAGCCAACGTTATCAAGGTAACATACATACTTTACTTAAATATACCCCATCGAAACAACTTTGTCAGGGTAACATACCTACTTTACTTAAATATACCCCATCGAGCCAACGTTATCAAGGTAACATACATACTTTACTTAAATATACCCCATCGAACCAACTTTGTCAGGGTAACATACCTACTTTACTTAAATATACCCCATCGAACCAACGTTGTCAGGGTAACATACCTACTTTACTTAAATATACCCATCGAACCAACGTTATCAGGATAACATACATACTTTACTTAAATATACCCCATCGAACCAACGTTGTCCGGGTAACATACCTACTTTACTTAAATATACCCCATCGAACTAACGTTATCAGGATAACATACCTACTTTACTTAAATATACCCTATCGAACCAACGTTATCAGGATAACATACCTACTTTACTTAAATATACCCCATCGAGCCAACGTTATCAGGGTAACATACATACTTTACTTAAATATACCCCATCGAACCAACGTTATCAGGATAACATACATACTTTACTTAAATATACCCCATCGAACCTACGTTATCAGGATAACATACATACTTTACTTAAATATACCCCATCGAACTAACGTTGTCAGGGTGACATACATACTTTACTTAAATATACCCCATCGAACCAACGTTATCAGGATAACATACCTACTTTACTTAAATATACCCCATCGAACCAACGTTATCAGGATAACATACATACTTTACTTAAATATACCCCATCGAGCCAACGTTATCAGGGTAAATACATAATTTACTTAAATATACCCCATCGAACCAACGTTATCAGGATAACATACATACTTTACTTAAATATACCCATCGAACCAACGTTATCAGGGTAACATACATACTTTACTTAAATATACCCATCGAACCAACGTTATCAGGATAACATACCTACTTTACTTAAATATACCCATCGAACCAACTGTTTCAGGATAACATACCTACTTTACTTAAATATACCCCATCGAACCAACGTTTCAGGGTAACATACTACTTTACTTAAATATACCCCATCGAACCAACGTTATCAGGGTAACATACCTACTTTACTTAAATATACCCCATCGAACCAACGTTATCAGGATAACATACCTACTTTACTTAAATATACCCCATCGAGCCAACGTTATCAGGATAACATACCTACTTTACTTAAATATACCCATCGAACCAACGTTGTCAAGGGTAACATACCTACTTTACTTAAATATACCCCATCGAGCCAACGTTATCAGGTAAAATACATACTTTACTTAAATATACCCCATCGAACCAACTTTGTCAGGGTAACATACCTACTTTACTTAAATATACCCCATCGACCAACGTTTCAGGTAACATACTACTTTACTTAAATATAACCCCATCGAACCAACGTTATCAGGGTAAATACATACTTTACTTAAATATACCCCATCGAACCAACGTTTCAGGATAACATACATACTTTACTTAAATATACCCCATCGAACCAACGTTATCAGGGTAACATACTACTTTACTTAAATATACCCCATCGAACCAACGTTATCAGGATAACATACCTATTTACTTAAATATACCCATCGAGCCAACGTTATCAGGTAACATACATACTTTACTTAAATATACCCCATCGAGCCAACGTTATCAGGGATAACATACATACTTTACTTAAATATACCCCATCGACAAGTTATCAGGGTAACATACCATACTTTACTTAAATATACCCCATCGAACCAACGTTATCAGGATAACATACCTACTTTACTTAAATATACCCATCGAACCAACGTTATCAGGATAACATACTACTTTACTAAATATACCCCATCGAACCAACGTTATCAGGTAACATACATACTTTACTTAAATATACCCCATCGAGCCAACGTTATCAGGGTAAAATACATACTTTACTTAAATATACCCCATCGAACCAACGTTATCAGGATAACATACATACTTTACTTAAATATACCCCATCGAACCAACTTTTCAGGTAACATACTACTTTACTTAAATATACCCCATCGAACCAACTTTCAGGATAACATACCTACTTTACTTAAATATACCCCATCGAACCAACGTTGTCAGGGTAACATACCTACTTTACTTAAATATACCCCATCGAACCAACGTTATCAGGTAACATGCCTACTTTACTTAAATATACCCCATCGAACCAACGTTATCAGGTAACATACCTACTTTACTTAAATATACCCCATCGAACCAACGTTTCAGGATAACATACCTATTTACTTAAATATACCCCATCGAACCAACGTTATCAGGATAACATACCTACTTTACTTAAATATACCCCATCGAACCAACTTGTCAGGGTAACATACCTACTTTACTTAAATATACCCCATCGAGCCAACGTTATCAAGGTAACATACATACTTTACTTAAATATACCCCATCGAACCAACGTTGTCAGGGTAACATACCTACTTTACTTAAATATACCCCATCGAACCAACGTTATCAGGATAACATACATACTTTACTTAAATATACCCCATCGAACCAACGTTGTCGGGTAAATACATACTTTACTTAAATATACCCCATCGAACCAACGTTATCAGGATAACATACCTACTTTACTTAAATATACCCCATCGAACCAACTTTGTCAGGATAACATACCTACTTTACTTAAATATACCCCATCGAACCAACTTTGTCAGGGTAACATACCTACTTTACTTAAATATACCCCATCGAACCAACGTTGTCAGGGTAACATACCTACTTTACTTAAATATACCCCATCGAACCAACGTTATCAGGATAACATGCCTACTTTACTTAAATATACCCCATCGAACCAACGTTATCAGGATAGCATACCTACTTTACTTAAATATACCCCATCGAACCAACGTTGTCAGGGTAACATACCTACTTTACTTAAATATACCCCATCGAGCCAACGTTATCAAGGTAACATACATACTTTACTTAAATATACCCCATCGAAACAACTTTGTCAGGGTAACATACCTACTTTACTTAAATATACCCCATCGAGCCAACGTTATCAAGGTAACATACATACTTTACTTAAATATACCCCATCGAACCAACTTTGTCAGGGTAACATACCTACTTTACTTAAATATACCCCATCGAACCAACGTTGTCAGGGTAACATACCTACTTTACTTAAATATACCCCATCGAACCAACGTTATCAGGATAACATACATACTTTACTTAAATAACCCCATCGAACCAACGTTGTCCGGGTAACATACCTACTTTACTTAAATATACCCCATCGAACTAACGTTATCAGGATAACATACCTACTTTACTTAAATATACCCTATCGAACCAACGTTATCAGGATAACATACCTACTTTACTTAAATATACCCCATCGAGCCAACGTTATCAGGGTAACATACATACTTTACTTAAATATACCCCATCGAACCAACGTTATCAGGATAACATACATACTTTACTTAAATATACCCCATCGAACCTACGTTATCAGGATAACATACATACTTTACTTAAATATACCCCATCGAGCCAACGTTATCAGGGTAAAATACATACTTTACTTAAATATACCCCATCGAGCCAACGTTATCAAGGTAACATACATACTTTACTTAAATATACCCCATCGAGCCAACGTTATCAGGGTAAAATACATACTTTACTTAAATATACCCCATCGAGCCAACGTTATCAAGGTAACATACATACTTTACTTAAATATACCCCATCGAGCCAACGTTATCAGGGTAACATACATACTTTACTTAAATATACCCCATCGAGCCAATGTTATCAGGGTAACATACCTACTTTACTTAAATATACCCCATCGAACCAACGTTATCAGGATAACATACCTACTTTACTTAAATATACCCCATCGAGCCAACGTTATCAGGGTAAAATACATACTTTACTTAAATATACCCCATCGAACCAACGTTATCAGGATAACATACATACTTTACTTAAATATACCCCATCGAACCAACGTTATCAGGGTAACATACATACTTTACTTAAATATACCCCATCGAACCAACGTTATCAGGATAACATACCTACTTTACTTAAATATACCCCATCGAGCCAACGTTATCAAGGTAACATACATACTTTACTTAAATATACCCCATCGAACCAACGTTATCAGGGTAACATACATACTTTACTTAAATATACCCCATCGAGCCAACGTTATCAGGGTAACATACCTACTTTACTTAAATATACCCCATCGAACCAACGTTGTCAGGGTAACATACCTACTTTACTTAAATATACCCCATCGAACCAACGTTATCAGGATAACATACATACTTTACTTAAATACACCCCATCGAACCAACGTTATCAGTGTAACATACCTACTTTAATCATATATTTATTACTTTGATATCTTTGACCCGAAGGGTTATATTTAATTAGAGTATGTTGCTCTGATAACGTTGTATTGAAGGGGTATCTTTAAGTAGAATATGTTAATTACCCTGATAATGTTGGTTCGATGAGGTATATATATATATAAGTAAAGTAGGTATGTTACCCTGATAACGTATATAAACACATATATATATACCTCATCGAACCAACATTATCAGGGTAATTAACATATTCTACTTAAAGATACCCCTTCAACACAACGTTATCAGGGCAACATACTCTAATTAAATATAACCCTTCGGGTCAAAGATATCAAAGTAATACACACTACTTAAAGATTTCCCTTCGAGACAAAGTTATAAGAACAATATATTCCTCTTAAAGATACCCCTTTGAGCTATCGAAACCAAGGCAACATACTCTATTAAATTTACTAATGTCTACTATACTAATTTGATTAATTTGAATGTTGGAAATTTTAAGTTTTTACAGTAGATAGCTATAAAGATCCAAGCAAAGTTTCAATAATTTGTATTGTTTTAAAATGGTATCACTAAGCATTCATATGTCATCTTGACTAACTCACTTTATTAAAGGTTAGGTTGATGGAAACCTCAGCTAGAGATGGGTTATAAATTGACTGTGACGCAATAACATAAATCCATTAAAAAAAATATTTTTTAAATCCATCAATAATTGTTTTAAACAATGATTCTTTGTCGTGATACTTGTAAAAGTCCTGTGCGTTATCACTGAATTCTTTTAAAACTGCGTTATTCAATGGTAAACTTTGAAACACACAACTCAAATGATGATTAAGGACTTAGCTACGTTAACTTTATCGTTATGAAAGTATACTCAATGAAAATTAATGTCATCGTCCTATAAACCTTTTACTTGAACATTAATATTTATTTTAAACTTTTCGTTAATAATGTTTTTATACATTTAAATCAATGATAGTTAAAAATACTGAAAGGTTAATAACAAATAATATCGCATATCAAATATTAGATAGATATATATCTCCAATATTTGCTATGCTATATATATATATCTATCTATATATATGTATTATTATATATATATCTATGTATTATTATATATATGTATTATATATATATAATATATCTATATATATATATATCTATCTATATATATGTATTATTATATATATATATCTATGTATTATTATATATTGTATTATATATATATATATATATCTATATATATATCTATCTATATATATGTATTATTATATATATATATCTATGTATTATTATATATATGTATTATATATATATATCTAATATATATATATATATATCTATATATATATATATATATATATATATATCTATATATATATATATATATCTGTATTATATATATATATATATCTGTATTATATATATATCTGTATTATATATATATATATATCCAATTTGCTATGCAATATATATATATATATATATATCTGTATTCGTTTCTTGTAAACTCAGAGAATTTTTTTTTCATTATACCTTGAAATATTTTAATTATTTAATGGTAATATTGATTCAAAGACTGAAAAACCTCTGCATGCGTAGACAAATTAAATCTCTAACATAGATTATCGTAAAACTTTAAATTTTAAAAATATCTACCGGTTTTTACTAGCACCAACGAATTTATACTTTCATTAATATGGTTCGCGTTGTTTCTAAGTGTGTAATAAACATAATATTAACGTTTTTTTACCGTATTTATAATAGGACAGCTCTAGTCTGGAATTGATAAGTTCATTTGTATTGCATTTAATTATTTTTAAAATATTGTCGTTTATCATGAATAAACTATTCGTGCTCGAAAATAAAACAAATAGTGTCCGTAATCAATTTTCCATTGTGGTGTCATTTATTGAAGAGAAATCAAACTCCGAGTTTCAATACGAAGGTAAGTGGTGTCCATAATTACACAGTTATTGTGTTGAAGGATTGTTCAACTTTAAATCGATAGTCAACAATTGAATTATTGATTTATTGAGTCGGTAATCAATACAACTGTAATAAAGCTTGTCAGAGTACCTATATGAAGTTAAGAAATCTATGCCAAGAGATTCAAAAGGTGACAAGTACAAACAAACCTAGTTGATTAATCATAAATGGGAGGGAAATAAAATTGTCAATTGTTCACCAAAACAGTTAACTAAGATTAACAAATAAAGTATTGGGTAATAATAGCTTGTTATAAAATAAAGTCATTATTATTATTATTATTATTAGCACCGCGTCTTACTACCCGTTCGGTTTATACGCACTTATGCTAATGTGTAATGGTAGGGTGATTGTGAGATGAAATGAAGGACCTACAGTGTAACGTGGAATCCGAACCACGGTGAAAGCCTGGCATTCCCCACATTCACAAGATGTCTTATCAGAGGTGAATGAAGGGTTTAGGTAATCAGATAAATCTGTGCCGGGACCGAGGATTGAACCCCAGCTGCCAGCACAGAAGTCTGACACCTTACCCCTAGACCACCAGGTCACCCAAAGTCATTATTATTATTGAGTATTTACGGGTGATTTCTGAAGCTGTTCATTAGTATTGAAAGTTGTGCTTTGGCAGAAGTTGATTTTTTTTTTTACAAACAAATGTTAAGGTCTCAAAAGTTAATGATTTGTCTTTAAATGTTTCATCAATATTATTTAACGTGCACATTATTAATAAACTTACCACATCAAAATACGACTTACAGACTAACTAAACTATGGAACATACAGAAAAACCCAACTTTAATTAAATCTAACTTCACGGTTGTTGAAGGCTTAATCTAAGGACTAGGGTTGCTTAGAGGTGTTTAAGAGGGAGTGCACCCGCATAAGCATTTATAGAGGTTAGGAAAACTACAATGTTAAATACATTGTGGACATCCTCCCCATCACCCTCTCTCACTGAACACCCGGCCAATATTCTACCGACTGAGATAAGGAGTAAGACTGAATTTCAAATATATATAATTAAAGTACACTTATGAATAAATATATATGTATAAATATCCACATGAAAATAATATAGACTTAAAATAAATCAATATAATATATCAAATACGGTATTTAGGCCCTGCATGTGTACACATTTAAATAAGGTGTTTTTATATATATATATATATAACCTATACTGTATATGAATTATGAATCTGAAAATATATGTGTGCGTTTTCCGTGCCTTACGACCAACATGGGTTATTTATATAACTGTGCGGGGATATGAAAGTAGAATTTTTGAGAAAAGAGAGTGAGAAATCATATAGGGAAAAACCACGAGTCTAAAATGAGTAGCTCGTCCTCAAATGAACCTCCAGTTGGACACACCGGTCAGACATTATTGAGCAAGGAGATAAAAGTGTCACCAGTGGAAATGGCGGTGTTAAGTGGGACAGCGTCAACTCTGACCTAGACATTTGATTGGATTGCGAATTGGACACGATTGTGATTCACAACACAAAGTCTGTCCTCGGCCGTGGGACGGGATCGTAGAGGCGGTGGATCACACGAAACTTCGGGGACTTTGGTTGAATTCCAAGCTAGGTTGGAAGATTTGTAGTAGACGCTGGCAAGGTAGTTAAGAGACTACTGTAATTACGCTTAACATACGTCTCGCTTTGACCGGAATTGTCCCGGTTTAAAAGTACGTCCCGACAACCCGTATTTCTCGTTTCCAATGGCGTAACTAACACCATGAAAACAGGCAGACTAAAATGTTAGTTTTTATTACCACCACTTATTACTATCGGTTCAGGTTATGCGCATTTATTATACTTAATCTAATAGGGTATAGATGAGAAAGGAAGTATTTAAAGGTAGTCTACCCCATTTGCATGGAATGAAAGTGGAAAACGATTTGAGGAAAAATAATCTCAGTAGACACGACCGGGATTCAAACTCCAGTCTCGTTGTCATCAGTAGGCCAGTCCAACATGCGAGTAACACCTCAAAGCAGGGATGTGCAAACTTACATACAGGAGGGTCAAATAAAAAAATAAAAAATTGTCGGGCCAAACACTTTTATTCATTAAATTTTCTTCAAATAGGCCTACATTGATAATGAATAATAATCATAAATACCTTTGTGGCTTAGAATGTTTATAAGTTCGTCAGAAGGTTTATATGATGTGATGAGATGAGTTGAAAACAGTAAGAGGAGTGATGAGTCGATCAAGAGTGAGTAGAAGAAAAACAGAAGCTCACCAGTAAGTCGCTCTCCAAGATCATGTTTCCTAAATTTCATGGTTGAAAGCACTTGTTCTCATGAATATGAGGATGCAAACATTGCCATATATTTTGTGAACATTAATTTAACCAACATTATAAATGTTTATTTTGTGATGTTTTTTTTTATAAAAATACAGCTTTGTTGTGTTAAAAAAAAGCCTGCTTCATAACTCAACACATTTAAATTATTTAGCCCAGGCCGGATTGAACAAACCAGCGGGCCACAGTTTGCCCATCCTCGCCTTAGAGCATCTGCCCACCGAAGTAAGTGTCAAGGATTTCCTTTTTTAATGAAACTAATGGGATAGGGATGAGGAAAATGAAAATGATATAAAATTAACAAGCATTTGCGTATAGCGAGCCAGAATGACATCCCATTAATAAAAATCCACCCTCAGTACACTGATGGGATTCAAACCCCAGTATCCCTATCAGCAGAAAAACAGAATCGAGGGGCTTAACGTTTAGTTCACGTGCCCACCGATGCGTATCTGCACAGTTATAAAACAAAAGGCAAGCATTTTCAAGAGATCAGGCACACAGTCTTTACCGTTTCAGGGCCCTACACAGCGCGACGCTACTAGCGCCGTGGACCAGATGTGTAACTAGAGTTGACAGGGGTTGATGGCACCTATTGAAAAAGTTTTCTTTAAAATTTGGATGAATTTGTATATTGGTTCTGAAACTGGTTACGCGTTATAATACAGAAAACAAATTATTTATTATTATTGTTATTATTTTATTATACATCACGTCTTACTACCCGTTCGGGTTATACGCACTTACGCTAATGTATAATGGTAGGGTGATTGTGAGATTAAATGGAGGACCTACAGTTTAACGTGGAATCCGAACCACGCTGGAGGCCTGGAAATCCCACATTCACAAGTTGTGATTAATACAAGTCTTGTCAGAGGGAAGGAAGGGTTTGATAATCAGATAAATCTTGCCGGGGCCGGGGATTGAATCCTGGACCTACAACAAAGAAGTCTGACACCTTACCCCTAGACCACCAGGTCACCTACAAAATAATAAAATAAAATACATTTTAAATGTAAAATAAAATGAAACATATATTGTTGCTAATATTGCTCATGAATATGATGAAAGGGCATAGTCTCCATTCCACTAGACACCCAGCATAGATCTTCTGTTTTATATCGACCTCCAAACCACACATTCCCTGCAAGCAGCTATAAATCTACCTCCGCCGAGATATGAACACGAATCTCTCTGAAGAACCTCTGAAGTGACGAGCCAACGACCCCGAACCACGGTTTGTTAACCATTTATTGTAGAGCACGATCACATTATAACAAAACATATTCTACAGCCGGAGAAGTTACCTGTTCTTCACTGCACGAGTTGCCGGGGTTCAATCATCGGTCCCGGCACAATTTATCTGATTACCTAAACCCTTCCTTCACCTCTGATAAGACATCTTGTGAATGTGGGGAATGCCAGGCCTCCACCGTGGTTCGGTTCCACGTTAAACTGTAGGTCCTCCATTTCATCTCCAATCACCCTACCATTACACATTAGCGTAAGTGCGTATAACCCGAATGGGTAGTAAGACGTCGGTGCATAATAATAAATAATAATAATAATAATAATAATAATAATAATAATATAATAATTCACTGCACGAAAGGGAAATAGAATAAACAGGAAGATTTATTTTTTTAAATAATATATACCTTTGTTTATTTTTAACGAGATACGAGATAATATTTTCAGTCATCAATTCTGCTATATTCTAACAAATAATTAAAATAACCACACTACGTACAAGTACCCCATTCAATCTGAACTAAATTCTTAAGTTGACCCTTAAAAAAAATGTACAACACAAATAGCGGAAATGTAATAATATAGAGCAGTTTATAAGTTGTTTATATTATTTATTTGAGGTATTTAACGGGCACTTTCTGAACCGACTGATTATATATCAGGACATTAGAATTTCTATGAGCGAGAGCACAAGTGCCTACCAATATTGCCGAGAAAAGATTTTCACATACTTTCTAGAGTTATTTTACATACAATAATCCACATGGGATCGACGACTTTACTTCTCCTCCGAAGGAAGTTGTGCTACCGATTATTATAGCTCTAGAAAAACCCGTCAACCTTAACTGGATTTGAACCCACGAACATCGGGTTTTGAGACGAGCACTTTACCCCAAGACCATCGATGAATACAATATTGATATCATGGATTATACATAACAGCTATAGTTACATGACTTGACATATAAATATATGAAAGTAGTTCTAGTCAATTTAGCAACCATAAAAAAAATAATTCTTCCTGTTGGATGTGACTGTAGTTTCAATTGGAATGCAACTCACCTTTACAATAAGTTATTCATGAATATATAGCCAAGTAATTGTCGCCAATACGCTGTTATTTAACACTTGAGTTGTTGTAACGTAAGATGAACAACGTTAGATTAAAATTTTAACTTTAAACACTATGCAAATATTGTATTAGACTTTTTTTTATGTGTGTGGTTATGTGGTTTCTTAGTATCAGTATTGGCTTTCAGCCATTTAATCTTTCTAAGTTATACTATTTTAGGACTTTTAGGAGACATAAAATAATAATAATTAAATGGAGTATTACCATTATTAACAAAAAGTTCACTAGAAGTTTCTCTAAACTGTCAACATTGACACAATCTATCTAAAGTAGGGGCTGGAAAAAGATCGATCTTGCAGCAATTTTCAGTCGATCGCGTAAGAAAACTACATTGTCACGAAAAGACAGGCTTACCTTTAGTATTCCACTATGGTACAGCCTATAAGATAGGGCCATAGTGTAATCAGTCAAGGTAAGACTGCTACCTTTCAGGGTAAACAGAGTGTATATATATATTTTTTAAATCTAATATAAGTTATTTTCTATAAAGGCAAGGACTTAAGTATTGGAGGGAATATTTAACTTAAGGAATAAATACAAGATATATGGACAAAAAAGAATTTAAGAGTAGGTTGGAGAAACGAAGGGTGATCACGGGACCTATGATAAATGTAAAAGTCGATCGGAGCACCAAAAAGGTTGCCGACCTTGGTATAAAGTGACAGATGCAAAAAAAAAATTGATCTGAGCTTATTTCTGTGCTTTAAAGTTTTTTAGCACATTGTCTTACTACCCATTCGGTTTATACGCATATGTACTTATTACACTAATGTCTGTAATGTAGGGATTAATAAGGTTTACTTTAGAGGCAATGTACCCGCATTTGCATGTAGGGAAAGTGGAAAACCATTTAGAACACCCCCCCCCAATTCACCCAACCGGTAACGAACCCGAACTTTCCGTCTTCGGCAGTACTTGGAATTTATATAGTAATTTTTAGAACCGTCATATTATATGATGTTTATGTGTGTATTTGTGGAAGGAGTTATTTCAATCTATGATTTATCATAAAAAGAAGGTATTGTAATCGTATAAAATTTTTGAAACCAAGATTATGAATATTTAAGTTTTATGTGACCCCGAACTAAAAAAATAAATAAACTGGGTTTCATAATTTGGTTTGGTTGGCTGTTTCTTCTTTTGTCTGTATCTAACGATGTACGATGGAAAAATATCAATTTTTAATTTTTGCCTGGAAAAAATTCCAGCCATTTAAATAAAGTAAATACTATTGAGATCCCAATATCAGAAACATTATAACATTAGCTACAATAAAGCGATAACGTTTTCAATTCTCTTATCGTACTCACCTATCGACTAGAGCGCTTGGTGGTTAAATGTATAACTAACGTTGGATTCTTTGTGGACCAGATGATATGTTAATAATTCAATATTATAATCAAAGCATTTACGAAATTGTACCGAAAATATTTAATTTCTAATTTGCCATTATTTGTTTGGTTTTAGTATTTGATAACAATTTTTGCCCTGCACCCCACCTCGTTCCCCAACACAATATTTGATGGTTTTATGTATATGTTAAACCCCAGGCCCAACCAACTTTTGTATAGAGTATATCTTAAAATATAAAGTGATATTTTAAGAGTGTTGATTGATTATCCTCTTCAGATACACTCGACAATCTTTGAGAACTGTTTTTAAATACAACTTTATATTATCTCTTCAGATACACTCGACGACAATCTTTAAGAAAACTTCATATTATCTCCTATTCAATTATACTAGACAATATTTAAGAAAACTTCATATTATCTCCTATTCAGCTATACTAGACAATATTTAAGAAAACTTCATATTATCTTCTATTAATCTATACTAGACAAAATTTAAGAAAACTTCATATTATCTCCTATTCATCTATACTAGACAATATTTAATAAAACTTCATATTATCTCCTATTCAGCTATACTAGACAATATTTAAGAAAACTTCATATTATCTTCTATTCAGCTATACTAGACAATATTTAAGAAAACTTCATGTTATCTCCTATTCCGTTACTCTCAGCGACAATCTTTAAGAAAACTTCATATTTTCTCCTATTCCGTTAATCTCAGCGACAATCTTTAAGAAAACTTCATATTATCTCCTATTCAGCTATACTAGACAATATTTAAGAAAACTTCATATTATCTTCTATTCAGCTATACTAGACAATATTTAATAAAACTTCATATTATCTCCTATTCAGCTATACTAGACAATATTTAAGAAAACTTCATATTATCTTCTATTCAACTATACTAGACAATATTTAAGAAAACTTCATATTATCTCCTATTCAGCTATACTAGACAATATTTAAGAAAACTTCATATTATCTTCTATTCAGCTATACCAGACAATATTTAAGAAAACTTCATGTTATCTCCTATTCCGTTACTCTCAGCGACAATCTTTAAGAAAACTTCATATTTTCTCCTATTCCGTTAATCTCAGCGACAATCTTTAAGAAACTTCATATTATCTCCTATTCAGCTATACTAGACAATATTTAAGAAAACTTCATATTATCTTCTATTCAGCTATACTAGACAATATTTAAGAAAACTTCATGTTATCTCCTATTCCGTTACTCTCAGCGACAATCTTTAAGAAAACTTCATATTTTCTCCTATTCCGTTAATCTCAGCGACAATCTTTAAGAAAACTTCATATTATCTCCTATTCAGCTATACTAGACAATATTTAAGAAAACTTCATATTATCTTCTATTCCTCTATACTAGACAAAATTTAAGAAAACTTCATATTATCTTCTATTCAGCTATACTAGACAATATTTAATAAAACTTCATATTATCTCCTACTCAGCTATACTAGACAATATTTAATAAAACTTCATATTATCTTCTATTCAGCTATACTAGACAATATTTAAGAAAACTTCATGTTATCTCCTATTCCGTTACTCTCAGCGACAATCTTTAAGAAAACTTCATATTTTCTCCTATTCCGTTAATCTCAGCGACAATCTTTAAGAAAACTTCATATTATCTCCTATTCAGCTATACTAGACAATATTTAAGAAAACCTCATATTATCTTCTATTCATCTATACTAGACAAAATTTAAGAAAACTTCATATTATCTCCTATTCATCTATACTAGACAATATTTAATAAAACTTCATATTATCTCCTATTCAGCTATACTAGACAATATTTAATAAAACTTCATATTATCTCCTATTCAGCTATACTAGACAATATTTAAGAAAACTTCATGTTATCTCCTATTCAGCTATACTCGACGACAATCTTTGAGAAAATGACAAGTACCTTTATTTCTCTGCTAGATATTGTAAGCCAATGAGCTCACTTATTAAAACGTGAGGTAGACAGGCAGCGCAAGAAAGTTTTACAATATCTATAATCCAATGCTACGAGATCCTTAGCACAAGATAATGTAAAAGATATTACCCTACACTGAGCCTGCATTCCTCTCACAGGTTGCTACTTAGTGTATACAGAATGTGACGATTGTTGTTACTCGTCTCCAAACCGGCAACTATTTGCATTTAGACAAGGTCGGCTCACACTAAACTGTAAGAAGCGCTTCAAAGCTGAAGAAATGAGCTCCACCTTGAAATTCCACCAGATATTCCTTATAAGTAGCTTAATAGATGCCGTTTCAACCAAATTACGGCAATATGGATGTTATGGTACAGCAATTTAAAGACGGAATGAAGGACTTAAATGTACAATGTACAGTGAGTTAAATGACATTAAAAAAGAAACATTTTATGATTTCACGTTCATTTCCCCCCCCCCCCCCCCCCACCCGACATAAGGTCGTGTTGTACACGATTTAACCTAATGTACAGACCTCACAAGGATCGAACACATAATATATATATTGCTTATCTGTCAAGTAATCGACCCCCGTGGTGTAGAGTGAGTGGTCAGTGCACCTGGCTACGTACCTCGGGGTCCCAGGTTCGATTCCCCGCAGATACCTTGAATATTCTTCCTGAAAGGGGAATTACACCAACTGTCATCTGGGATTGGTTGGTTAGGCTTAAACTAGATTTAGGTGTTTCCATTGATTTCACACCCTCATAGTATCACCATCACCTCCTATCATCGGGACATGGAAAGAGTAGCCACAAAAATGATGTAAAATTAGAAGATTCAGGCGTCCCCGGGGTAACGGTACATTATTACTGGCTAATTTTTCCACAAATTGGACCACAAATGATGTAGCCCAGACACACAATATTATTACTATTATCTGTAAAATTATTATTATTATTATTATTATTATTTTTATTTTTATTATTATTAGCAACGCGTCTTACTACCCATTCGGGTTATACGCACTTACGTTAATGTGTAATGGTAGGGTGATTGTGAGATGAAATGAAGGACCTACAGTTTAACGTGGAATCCGAACCACGGTGGAGGCCTGGCATTCCCCACATTCACAAGATGTCTTGTAAGAGGTGGAGGAAGGGTTTGGAAATCAGATAAATCTGTGCCGTGACCGAGGATTGAACCCCGGCCGCCAGCATAGAAGTCTGACACCTTACCCCTAGACCACCAGGTCACCTATCTAAAAAATGATATAATTTACGTCCATTAAGAAAACTTTGATCTTTACCAAATGCAACTTAGTTGCAGCTGTAAATCTTAATCGCTTCATTTTATGTAGATTGCACAATGGAAGAATATATCACTTCCTGTGGTTTATCTAAAATTCAAGGTGGGATGTAAGAAAACGCAAGTTAAGTCATTAATTTTATGGTTTTTATAACTAAAAAAACTTTTTTCCAAATTAAATCAAATATCGATTCAGTATATAAGTTTTTTAAACATAGTAATCTCAATGAATATTTGACACGTACAGAGCGGAATTCAAACAAGACTTTTTCTCCTAATTTAAAAAAAATCTCTTTGCATGCCTTTATATCCATTCCAATATAATATCATTATTGAGACAACTAAGTGTATAAAATTAAACTAAACACATATAATCTTAAATAAAGTTCTATTTATTTTGGTCAAAAATGTTCTTGTCATAAAAACTATAAAAATATGTTATGCTTTAAATTGAAAAATGACACCTGGACATGGGAATCGAACCCAGAACCTTTGACTTATTACGCCAATGTTTGTTTGTAAGAGTTTTATTTTATTCTTGTAACACATATAACAGATTATAACATTAATAAAACATGTGAAACATAAAGGACAGACAGTTAACACCAGCCCCGAAGGGCTCTCGAGAACGGACACGACATGGACGTAAAAACAAAAAACTCAAAAAGAAATACAATGGCGCCCTGGCGGGCTGAAGACTGCTATCTATAGGTTGGGGGTGGGAAAATGGGTATAAAAACCCACCCCATAGCCCATATTGGGTTGCCAGGACCGTTAAAAAAATACACATAGTACATAGGAGAGAGAGGGAGCAGAGGCAGAAACAAAGGAGGGTAGTACGCCAATGCTATAACCACTGAGCTATCCAGAAACCATCCCGTGCCCAGGGTCATTCTTCACTTATATTTTAAGGCAGAGTCTATGATGGACGTGCGGGAATCGTCAGCTACAAATGTGTGATTTTACTAAGATCACGAGCTATCAGATAACGCAGCCACCTTCAACTCGGTAGTTGGTTTATTGCAGCCACTTGTACAGTTATTATAATTGTAAGGGATTGCATATTTATAATAGAGCATTGGCTTACTAATCCATTTTTATTATTATTTATTATTATTTAGCACCTCATCTTATTATCCGTTCGGGTTATACGCTTTAAGTACTAATTACGTCAATGGATTAGGAATTGGAAAAGTTGAATTAGAGGAAGGGAACCCGCCTTTGCGTGTAGGGAGAGTGGAAAACCATTTAGGAAAATTTACCCCCAGTTCACCCGACCGAAAGTCGAACCTCGATCTCCCCTGGGCATGGGACGAATCCTGGATAGCTCAATGATTAGAGTATTGGTGTACTAAACCGGAGGTCCCAGATTAAATTCACGTGTTCAGGTGTCATTTTTCAATTTAATGATATTACATTCATTGGATTTCAAGTTGAAATATCTTCCGTAATTCTTCTTTGGATATCATGTTGAAATATATATCGTAATTCTTCTTTGGCTATCATGTTGAAATATATATCGTAATTCTTCTTTGGATTTCAAGTTGAAATATCTCTCGTAATTCTTCTTTGGCTTTCAAGTTGAAATATCTCTCGTAATTCTTCTTTGCCTTTCAAGTTGAAATATCTCCCGTAATTCTTGTTTGAATTTCAAGTTGAAATATCTCCCGTAATTCTTCTTTGGATTTCAAGTTGAAATATCTCCCGTAATTCTTTGATTTAAAATTGAGTTCGTTGGATTTTAAGATTTTCTTGGTGATCAAGTTAGATAAAAAAAAAATTAATACTAGATTTAATGATTAATTCTATTCATAGAGAAAAACTGTTTTTCCCGACGTAGATTTAAGACGTCAGACTTGAAATAGATATCAAAACTAAAATAGTTACGCCCGAGGGGCTTGAGCAATTGATTATAAATTACCCATTTACACTTTGAAACGGATAATCAATTTACAAAACCTATATATATATTAAAGGGTTAATGTGTCGGGATTTGTTTGAGTAATAGTGCCGCGCGTTTGGGCGCTGATTAAAACATTATTGAACTATATTGTGAGATAGTTGGTATATATATATATAATATTGGTGATCGATCGCCGATTAAAACGCTATTGAATTTATCGGTCCGTGTTGGGCGCCAATTAAAAACGCGATGGAATTATATGCATCTGCTGTGAATGTGGGGAATGCCAGGCCTCCACCGTGGTTCGGATTCCACGTTAAACTGTAGGTCCTTCATTTCATCTCACAATAACCCTACCCATTACACATTAGCGTAAGAGCGTATAACCCGAACGGGTAGTAAGACGCAGTGCTAATAATAATAATAATAATATATGCATCTGCGATGGGCGCTAACTATGAATATATGGATATTTGGTTTAATTAGCTGATAATTGCCCCATGATCAAGCACTAATTAAATATATTTGTTGTTTTATGAGATAATTGGTATCTATAGCCTCGTAATCGAGCACCAATTATCTTGATGTCAGTTATTTTCTATAATGTCGATGCAAGTGTGCCTTACTGCGCACTCACGTGGTTTTACGATCTGAGTACTTCTGATTTTTATTTTAATAAATAGACAAAACTTTCAATGTTGCACACAATTTATTAAGATTATTTCATCTTCGGCACTGAATATATAATATTAGATGATACAGTTTAATTGAACTACAGATTATTTTTCTGCGACATTTCACGTTCCGTGTTTTGAGTAGGCCTACCATGTTCTGCGTAGATTTATGCTAATACTATATATTCATACGCACAATCGGCTTATATATGACCTACCCCTTGCCTCTTGGACATCTTGTCACCAGAATCTAAACCAACTAATAGAAAGAGTCCTGGCAACAGGTGTTGGAAGGCTAGCTTCCTATTGGGTAGAGGGGAGCTAGCGTCACTTGCTTTTTTTGTAAAAACTACGGAGTTGATTTTTGAAAGAAAAAATAAGTTTTATGGTGTAATCTACTGACACTAATTCTGAAAAGCACGTGATTCTCGATGGATGAAGTATTAAAAGGATTTATTATATACAATACTTTAAATAAAAATGCACTTCATCCATGACTTTTTATATATATAAGAGGGGTCTAAATCAGTATCATTACAATAGATATACATACTTCGTTTGACCTGGTTCAAAGAATTTTCCTGCCAAATTTCGTTAGAAATGGGTCTACCTACAATTTGACAGTGATCGCGAGACAAACAACGGAACACCGGTCAGACGAAATCTCAAAAGGTAGAGTTAAAACAAGACCTCCCTCCACTATGTCAATAACATTATCAGAGTGTCCAGCCAAACTACATTTTAAATTTCCTTCACTCTTCCAGGCTTTTCAGAGCCAACTTCCAAATTTCGGGTAGTGCGATCTAAGCTAGTGTAGATTTCAGTGATATCAAATTTATCCGTAATATTTTCATTTATTTGAGGTATTTAACGTGCACTTTCTGAACCAACTGCACACGATAATTTTTATGAGTGAGAACGAACGGGCCAATCAATTTTGCCGGGAAAGGTATTTTCACGTATCTTGTGTTCTTTTACATGCCACAATCGACATGGGACCAACTAAGTCTTTACTTCCCCTCCGAAGGAAGTTGTGCTACGGATTTTTATCGCTCAAGAAAAAAATCAGTCGACCCTGGCTGGGTTTGAACCCACGAACATGGGCTCCTGAGTCGAGCACTCGACCCCAAAACCACCGAGATCGACTTGAGCCGTTAAATGATAGCCTTACACCATCATAGTTTAAAATAAGTGTTGTGAGACATTCTTTTTTAGTTTCTTCTTCTTCTTGTATCGTGATCGAATTCTCGCACATGTGTATAACCATGACTCAACTTTTGCTAAAGACGCACGTTAGAGGGGCGGAACGACACCACGAAAATCACATTTTTGACCTTGAAAATTGAGAATAGTATGCCGCAACAAGGACAACTCTGTTAAAATAGATTTACGCTGTGTATTAACCGAAAGGAATATGTTATTTTGATTATAGTAAAGTTGCGTGTTTTTTTTAGTGAATATATGTGAAAATTATATTGTTTATAACGCCAGTGGGCACGCGGTCTATATGCCAGGCTTATTTAATAATATATATTAGCAGCGCGTCTTTGCATCCATTTGCGTTATACATTTATGTACTAATTATTCTGACGTGTTATGTTTTAGGAAGGTTGAATTCAGAGAAAGTGTACTCGCATTTACGTGGAGGGAGAGTTGAAAACCATTTAGGGAAAATTACCCTCAGTAAATCTGACGTGGATCGAAGCTCGATCTCTTCATGTTCGGTAGTTTTAGTATATTTCGATAGTAGCGCCTTAGACCATACGGCAACCGAAGAGGGTTTAGATTTTACAAATAGGTATTTATCCCTATGATTTTCTCATTCTCTTTCCACGCTAATACAGCCGCACCTCCTCTAAAATTACCCTTTTACTTGTCATAAATAGTAGGACTATCGATACTTGTGAAATAGTAACAACAATATGATAAAATGTCATCAGTGTTGACTGCAAAATAAAATGTTTGTATTTTCTAAAATTTCATACGTACTAGAATCCTACAGGTTCAGCGTAGTTCCGCTAGGTTTGTCCTATTCTCACTTGGTGCATTATTGATTGTGTGTGTCAAGAAAATGAGTTCAACTGATCAAATTTATCTTGATACCAACCTTAAAAATGTAATTACCGTAGATGTATGATTTTTATTTATTTATTTGAGATATTTAACGTTTACTTTCTGAATCGACTGATTATATCAGTTCACGATTTATAAACTAACTTAAATCTAGAACAGACACAACACCCAGACCCCCGGCCATTAATTCATCACTATGGACATTTCATCAATGATACTTTTTTTTGGCCATACCAGGAATTGAACCCAGGACCTTTAGATGGGTAGACAGACACGATACCAACTGAGCTAAGGTATCGGGTTTCCACATATCTAAATGTATGTAAAATTTTAATACGTTTTAACTTCATTTTGATGTTAAAAAACTTAAAAAAAAAGAAGAAGTTTGGCCTACGAAGTTGTCTGTTGGTCGTACGTAAGTAAACACCTTACAGGTCACAAATCACAACGAATTGACACTAATATTTTGGCTTTCACTTGTCTATTATAATTATTTTGTTTTTCACCGAGTTTTACTATCTGTTTGAACTAACCGCATATTTACACCAACAAGATAGGGACGAAGCATATGTGGGACCCACTTCAGTGCTGAATTGAAAACACGAAAACAATTGGGGTAGGGGTGGGGGGCATACAAACTTGTGTCCCATTTGACCTTGTTTCCAAGGAAGGTATAGTCAAGTGATTCCACTAAACTGTTTGTATATCATACTCAATATCTTTCAACATGTTGACTGGGTATGTTCTATTATTTATTCCTGGTTATTGGTTATTGCAAACATCCGGTAATTTGAGTGCAGCATTCTACGACACGACGACTACAGACTTGCAATCATTTTGTATACATGGTCAAATGGGAAAACGTGCGTCACGAAACGCCTGTATAAAAGGGCCCTTACTGTACACACTGTATGCGCCTCCAATCTATCTATACTAATATTATAAAGAGGAAAGATTTGATTTTTTTTGTTTGTAATGGATAAACTCAAAAACTACTGGACCAATTTTAAAAATTCTTCCACCAATATAAAGCTACATTATCAGCAAGTAACATAGGCTATATTTTATTTTGAAAATTTAATTTATTCCTCATAAAAATATCGATATTATATTATATAGTCGTTGGAAAAAAAAAGTTGTTGAAGGGAAAGTGAGGTTGGTGAAGGGGGCGGGGGGGGGGTTAGGGGTGAGGAAAGAGAAATAGATGCAGTGACGAGGAACGCAAAAAAAAAAAATTAAAATAAAATTTGGGGAAACGAGGGGAGTAAATGAAAGTGGAGGAGGCTGAAAAATTAATTTGATTTTAACAATTTGTTTGATTGGTGTATACACATTTCCTTTCGCACCTAGAGCAAATAAAATTATAGAGGAATGAGATCAAAATAGGAGGGAGGATAATAAGAGGGAGGGGGCTATACAGTGATGGTAGGACTGTATTAAAAAAAAGTAAAAAAGTTTTGTTTTTATATTGACATGATGAATGATTTGAAGCTTTGTTTTACAGGATTCTTTACAATATTTTTTACGGGGAAGGGGGCTAGTAGTCTATACTTAGACACGTGACAAACCTTTAGTCGTTATTTTTTATATAGAACTATGATGTATACAATACCGTATATAATTGCTACATATATTTTTATAAACGCTAAATGCTATTTTTATGTAAAATTTATAAACTAATGAGAAATTACCTGAAATAATTGGTCACACATTAAGGTGGAAGTGTTGGGAACACGATTTAAGGGCAGTATTTTTGCAGTTTTTTTATGTCAACACTTTTTTTTGTCAAAATAAATAAAATATTGTTCTCCAATAGAAATAATGAGTTTAATTTTCTGCATGTATTAATAACAGTTGTTGACTATCCATCAAGGATGTCCTTCTTTTGAAAGACATTCCAAAAAACTGTTGATACTCCCACGTGAAGAAAGTTAAATTCTATGTTTCTATTGGAGCAATATTTTATTTATTTTGGCCAAAAAAAGTTTTGCTACAAAAACCGAATGGGAAAAAAAACAGTGCCCTTAAGTTGCGTTCTCTACACTCTTGTGTAGACAATCTTGTTAATTTAAAAATTAGAGTATTGTCATCAAGATTGTAAAAGTCACCGAAATAACAATATATTAAAAATACGACACACAAATAAAATTGGGCACGCAGTCAAAAAGAGTCTGTCTCGTTTGGTTGGCCTGCATTGGGGATGTCGGGTTTCGAATCCCAGCCAAATGTACTGTTATTTTGTTTGTTTTTTCTATATTGTTTTCCGTTTACTCTTCCCAATGAGACTGCATTGGCTTTAAATTCTGCCCTATTCAACTCCGTTATAATAAATATACTAATAGCCCGGGTACACGTCATGGCAACAGAAAAAAAAAATTACTTTCCATTCCAAAATTGTACGTTTTTTTTAAAATCAAAAGTGCTCCAATTTCTCCTTGAAAACAGGTCCTTAAGCTTTTTGTTGAATTAATTTGCAACTTAATTTGTTTATAAAGACTTCCCTTTAATTGCTAAATATGTAAGCCTATATTTACTTTAAAAATTAATACTTAATTATCTATATTCAAAATTTAATAACACATAATATTTTAGATTATTAAAACTATGATATATTAACTCCAACAATGAGTTAAAGTATTCAAGAAACAATTATTTTTATTGATAAGTTACCTTTAAATATCTTGCCGGCGGCTCTATTTCGTCTCGTTTCCGTGTAGAGGACAGTTCACGGTACTTACTTCGCTGTTGACACACCACCTCACAACACCACACACATGCGATTACAAGTGATCAACTAATAATCCTATTTTATTATTGCTGCATCTTCCCGCCATGTCCTTGGCGACTGTGCTGCTTTCTCTGAACTCTTAAACGCACTGTTAGAAGACTAACTTTAACTACTACGGTAGAGAGCTGAAATGATATTTTGATGTACAGTAGCCCCATGGCTTCTTTGGTGCTGACTGACAGCTCACAGCTGACTTCTGACAGTCAAAATTTAGGTATATACCTAAATTTTAAATGTCAGAAGTGCCAGCTGCTAAACACATGTTTTTGCAGCTCAAATGGTTCGGTGTAGGGATATATAATTTGGTCTGGTAACTTTTCAAAGCCATCAGCTTTGAGCTGTCAGTCAGCACCAAAGAAGCCATGGGGCTACTGTACAAGGGTGTACAAGTGAGTCTTAACTATATACAGTGAACTGGTTTACTGCATCTGTCATTAAATCTACCGATAATAACTGTTTTCAATCACTACTAATAGTGATAGAAGGCTGAAACTTTGAACATATTCCTAATTCGGGTGACAATGCATTCTATTAAAATTTGAACTATATCCATTGCTAACTATAATCTTTTTACATACCTTACTCCCTTTCTCTCTAAAAAAAATCTTCCTAGCACTTCTTCAGTCACTTTTAATAGATACAGACGGTTAAAATTTTGTACATATTCCTATTTCGCTTGACAATGCATTATATTAAAATTTGAGCTAAATCTACAATGTAGTGCATCGTGCAGCCATTGGTCATGTATAGGCCTATCAGCTATCTTGGCCTTGTATTATTATTATTATTATTATTATTATTAATATTATTATTATTATCACCGCGTCTTACTACCCGTTCGGGTTACACGCACTTACGCTAATGTGTAATGGTAGGGTTATTGTGAGATGAAATGAAGGACCTACAGTTTAACGTGGAATCCGAACCACGGTGGAGGCCTGGAATTCCCCACATTTATAAGATGTCTTGTCAGAGGTGATGGAAGGGTTTGGTAATCAGTTACATCTGTGCCGGATTGAACCCCGGCCGCCAGCACAGAAGTCTGACACCTTACCCCTAGACCACAAGGTCACCTCTTGACCTTATACCTGACCCAATTTTGGACCCTAAATAATCCGTTCAAGCATATCCTATTTAAGTTTACATCACTAAAAAATATTAATAAAAAACAAGTTTTTCAAAAATATACCTTATGCCGATAAAATAAAAGGTGTGGTATCTACTCATGCAAAATAAATTACATGAGTATGACTTACATGAAACCGAAGGTACCCTCGGAAGGAGCTAATGAGGTGAGGCAATATTTGTTGCATGAGTAAGTGCCACAACTTACATTTTATTGGCATAGGCCTAAAGTGTATTTAGAAAAAAAGTTTTTTAGTATAATTTTTGTTAACACTCTATTCTTTTTTTGTATAAAGCCCTTTGTACTCTCTTGGTTAAAAAATGTTGGACTAAAACATTTTTAAACACTATTATTAATTTGTTTCTCAAAGAGAACAAATTGTCTTCCAACAATAAAATGTTAACGTATATTTCAAATCTCTTTGATATACCCAAAAATAATATTGTATTTATTTTAAACTTGTATACATGTATTATCATGTTGTATTATAATAAAATAGCGCTTTTACAATTCCATGCACACCATTTGACTGAAGTAACATGGTGTTATAAAAGTAAACTGAATCTAGTAAAGATTTGATGTTTGTACACTTTGCTTACGCCATTTATATTGGCAAACTACACCATTGCCCTTATAAGTTACGTCATAGTGGAACAATGAAAGGTAAGCTTTATACCTTTGGGGATAAATGAAGGTATATTTTTAAAAATCATGAATAGGTTCCATCGAGTCGCACACCTATCGTTAGTGAGAGATAATGGAAAGCAAGGTTTGCTCCCTTTCTCTATAATGCAAATCATTTTGGATAAACTTAAACTATATTAAATAGAACCATAATACAAGATTTTATAATATATAGGACCACCAAAAAATGTTATACCTATTTATTGTGGTATATACTTTTATACAGAATATATGCTTATATTTGTAGTAATTTGTTTATTATATGTAATTTATTTTGTATTCAAAATGAATAGTATTGTATACCTATATAAGATTCCAATTACTGGCAAAATTAACTCTTTTTTGTGGTAGTTACATTGAATGTAAAAATATTGAAGGAATTTAATTTATTCTTGACATCAGATCTTATAATTGTCATGAATTCTTAATATAATAACTTTGTATTTTAAATACTTTTTAATATAACCTCTTTTGTATTTGTAAAGCTATTCGCAGACATTTTATAGCGTCAACATGTGTGCTGTAAACACATTATTTTTAAATGTAAGATTTTTTTCTGCAGGATCTTTTCACAAGTACGAATTTTTAGATAATGTTGTTTGGAAAGATTTATAATAAGCGTATTCTTGCTGAACCCTTTTAATGTTTTTATATGTAGATAGATAGGAAATATGATATATGATCATCAAGCCATCAACACTGCCATGACCTTACTTATATTTATAAGGGGGCCTTGAATTCTGTACACGATTGCAGTGCTCATCAATTTCTTATTTATTATGAACGATAATTGAGAATCTATTTCTAAATTATAGTAGGTTGGCTAAACTGGCGCTCTATTATTCTATTAATTAAATACATAAAGCTATTATTAAATTTACAGTCAATTCTTCAATTATCTGAAATATTCTGGGATACTGTATACATTTTCATATGTACTATCAGAAAATTCAAAATTAGACGACATGAACTCATAGGGTTGTTCTTAAGGAAATAACTTAATTTAACACATTGGTATAACCCAATTGCATCGTATTTATTTTCCAGAATGAGTTATTCCCCAGGAACTGCTTCGCTTCTTGATGAGCTAGACAGTATGTATAAATAGCTGTATGATACATACATTGACTGAAATTGTTGGAATTAGACTAGGTTCAGCTGTTTTAATTAGCTTCCTCGAGAAAAAAGCTTTGTTTTTTGTTTGACTAAACAGTATTTTCTTTTTGTGGGGGATCAGTCCAAACACATACGGTATCCTTAAGGCCCCGACACAGACTCCGTATCCGTGGGTCCATGGTCCGTAGAAAATCGATGCCACAGAGTCCTTATCCGTAAGTCTTTAGTCCGTAGAAGTTGCCCAACTTTAACTTTATACGGACTACCAACCACAGCCGAGTAAATATGTGCATGCACATTGAAATAAAAGAACGAATGGCAGTGAGAGGATCCGATGCTATACAAAATACAAAACATATACAAAATGAAAAGATGGCTACACGTCGAGCTACTTCAAAAACATTTTTCTAAAAATCTTAACACCCCGGGAAGAGCGGCTTCTAGGAAAATGTTTTTTGAGAAATACCAAGCCCTCAAAAATATTGGATTTGCTGTTGTAGGTCCAACACCTCTATTATTAAAAATATTTAAAGTGCTTGTTTTGTTTTCATCCAAAATACTAATACATCCGTTTTGCATTTTCAGGCTTTTGCAAATATTTATTTTAAGTTAGATAGTTAAAATCGAGCTACTAATATATTTTTGGTGATTGTACATAACCTACATTTTAATATCTACTGGAAGTTTTCTCAACAAAGTGGTTTTTGGTTTCTTTAATTATATTATGATCAACTGACTGCTTGATGTTTGCTCCTTGTTGTAGATGATTTTCTTTCAAATATTTTGATTGGACGAAGTCTCCTACTATCCCATTGGTTTAAACAATCATGTGATTATGGATATCGACTCTGTAATTGAGATTAGAATTTCTTACGGATCAGGAACGCGGACTACAGATCTACGGTTATGGAATCTGTGTCGGGGGCCTTATTTAACTTAGTAGTAATGCTTTTACTATTTATTAAAATTCCCAAAGAGTATTCAACACCCCCCCCCCCCCCCATTTTTTTTAGGTATTTAACATTAATTTTCTGAACCTGCATGTTATCAGCACATGGCTTATAAATTAACATAGACATAACATCCAGCTCCCAGCCATTATTTCATCACTGTAAAAGGGTAAACCCACATTTCACCAATGATACATTTTTTGGTCATGCCAGGAATTGAATTCAGGGACCCTTGGCTCAGTAGACAAACACGCTACAGATTGAGCTAAGGTGTCAAACAAAGGGAGTTTTAATCTAATTTCTTGGCACCCATATTATGTTCTTATGGGGTTTGAACCACGTCTCTCTTGCTATCCATCCTCTTTACATTATAAACTAATTGGATGGTCTGGCTTATTTCAATGGTTACACACACCATTTTAAAAAGTGTTTATAACCACAAAACTACCAACATTTAGTGCTATTAATAATACAAATAAATTAATGCACCTACTATTAATTATGTGGGGTTTTTTTCACTATACAATCATTACTCACTTTACCTATAATAAATTATAACATTCTGCATTCCATTGCTAGGAATACTTTGACCTCCAAACTAGCTATAAAAGGTTTTTTTTAGAAAGATTCACAAGTATGCTGGAACAAGACATTTTTGTGTCTGTGCAACAAACCCAATTCTTACAAATGTAAATTAGGTATTACTTTTGGGAATGGCATGCAAACTTTATCAAGCTAGAGACACCTTTTGGTGATATTACACACAAAATATGCCGATTTTATGATAAATTTTACTAGGGAAAAAGGACAATCTCACTATTAATAAATTAATAATTTTGTTTGGTATTGATCAAATAAACAATTTAATATCTATAAGAAATAATGATAACATACACTGGAAAAATCACAATTCAACGTTATATATAGATATCAAAGAACCTATCAAGACAAAGTTGTCATTATTAACATTCTAAGTTTCATTTGTGATTTTAGTGAGTTCCATTCTAATTTTTTTTTATTCAAAATAATCAAACTTGATCAATCTTGATACTGGTATTATTCACTTTTCACATCTTCTTGGATGTGCCATAATAACAATGAAATATTATCTGCAGGCTAATTGTATTAAAAACAAATAAAAAGTGACTGATAAGTTAGATATATTAGAGATATGACTGTCTCATCAGCCACCTATGTTTTATTAAATAAATAAGTAAATGATTATCAATAAAAATAACAATGGATATTTGATTAAATAATTACTAAGACTTTATTATTTAATACAAATAGGAATTAAAAACTCACTCATCTAAACCACAGAAGAATGAAAATATTTAAAGGGAATGGAATATCCACAAAATGATTCCACAAAAAGTAATTTAGTTCAAATGGATTACAAAAAACTTCCATGCAGCAAAAAAGTATGTATTTTTTAATATTCTGCCATAAAATACTGTATTCAAAAACTCATGAACATGCCATATTCCATTCATTCTCGTTAAAAATGTCAAAAAATACTAAATACTGTAGTAGTCTATCTTAACAATACCACCCCTTACAACTTAATCAGAATTAATATTTATTGATGCATGGAAGGTTTAGCCAATTTGAGTTGGGATGGTTTTTATTATAAACATTTATTATTGCATGCTAAAATATCTATGATGCCATTGAAATACATTACTAAGTGGCGTGGTTAAAATTGGGATTGATGTGTGTGACAATTTACTTTGTGTAAGCTAATTCCATTAGAAGACATTCAAATTGTTTTAAAACACGATAACTAGACAATAATTATTAATTTGCAATTGCTACGTTTGTTATGAAAGAAAGTAGAATCATAATTGTCATGTTTTTTTCGTCTATATACTTGAATACAAAAGATAAGGTAGTTGCAATATGGCCAAATGCTATCCTGTCACTTTGGTTACTACATTTTAATTTTATAAAATTTACAAAATATTTTCATACAATCTAAATTTGGGTATTTTTCATATCTCATTATTTTTGTTTGTATTGATAAAAAATAAATTTTCTATGCGGTAGTTCAGCCATTTTGAGATTCTTGTGATACCTCACATTTTGATGAAGGTTTCTTAAATCAAATTCTCCTGTATATTTGTTTGGAAATATACTAGACTAATGTTTTATCCAATGACTTTGTTGGTGTCAACCATGTTTTCAATCCTACTTTTCTCTACCCATATTGATTTTTAGCTGTCTTTGAATGCTTTGAGCATACCACCATTATTTTTTTAAACCCATCTGTTAACTTCACTTGTTCTGATGACAATACTGACAATATGATCTAAAAGATTATAAAAATTATCTTTACTAGAAAACAAGTTTTTAAAATCAATTTTTCTTTCATTTTTATTGCAGCAATTTTGCTCCAAATAGAAAGGTTTTTGGCATCTTTTCATTTCTTAATACAATTATAGTAATCTTCATGCATGAACCAAATATTGATTAACTGTAATATTGATGCTTTGATACTGTTCATTCAGAAGAAATTATTCATAGCACAACAAAACTTGGCAATCTTACAGAATTATACTTTATAAGTTGATATCATTTCTACTGCACTTCAAATCGCTTTTCTAATTATTTCAGAAAAGTTGATGGTCTTGCTACGAGATGGCCGAACTTTAATAGGATATTTGCGCAGCGTGGACCAATTTGCCAACTTAGTCTTGCATCGCACCATTGAGAGGATCCACGTGGGTCGTCAATATGGAGATATCCCACGAGGAGTCTTCATTGTCCGAGGGGAGAACGTGGTTTTGCTTGGTGAGATTGTGAGTGCATTTTCATATGGTTATGTTTAGTTTGAAATGTTTTGACTAATATATGATTTTACAGTACAGACTTTCATGGGTGATTACGCTGGCTAGACGTCAAGCTCGTCAAGTTTTGTTTGCTGTTGATAGGTCAGGGTTTTAATCCTGGCTGGGTGAATTAAATTTTGCTCACTCTTTCTCCATTTAAAATTAAAATATATATCTTCAAATTCTTCCTTTCACATCCCTACCCCATTAGGGTAATTGTGGGGTATAGCTTAGACAGGCAGTAAACGCACAGGTAGTGAAAAAAATATATGAAACAAGTTTTTCTCTGTCTTACAAATCCTATTTCAATTAAAATACTTATTTAACGGTGTTAATTTTTGACACTAATTTTAATGATATTATGTTTCTATTGCACATGACGGTTAAACACATTCGAACATATAACCTAGGACTACATTATTTATTCGTTCATTTTCTCAGTATTAGACTTAAAAATGGCAGGCCATATTAAACTATTTTGAGAAACAATTACCCAACAAAACATACAAATTAAATCAAATTGAGTAGGCTAGTATTGTTAGGAGTGTTTGATTAAATATAGGGCCTACATATTTGAATCTTGGATTCTCATAGCTCATAAAGATTCCATATGAAACTAAAATAGGTAAAGTGTTTGTAATTGCAATTGTTTGCTAGTACTTCCCACCTCAATCTGCGGCAACACCTTCCTAGTTCCACCTCCCACTATCAGTCCCTATTACGCTCCTGTTGTGCTTCCCTCTTATATCTCAGTTTAGAACGCCCTCTTCCCAGAATCAGACCTTGCGCCCAGCCCAAATACTCTCCCCATTCACAATATCCCAACAAAGCCACTATCACAGTCACACCTTCCAATCCTTGGCAACCGTCTCCCCTGCAGAACCCTACAACACCTCACCCACGAACCTAAGTAGGGGACGTCCATGAATTGGGAGGAATTACAGTGGGATTTTTCATCAATTCTACATCAAGATGAGTCCGGGCTATATTAAGTAGAACTGTAAGACACCACTCCAACTCAACCCCTCTAACAAACTTTTTTTATTGCTTCAAGGAAGGTGGTGGGAGCCAGGTTCACCATTTCACCCTGGTATCCAAGATCAGGTCCATGGATTGGAAACATGTGATAACACTCACTCACACTATGGCATCAGTAACTCGAAAATTCTTTGCCACACTTATAAAAGTACACTACATGTCCCTAACTTGATCTAGTTCCCCTTATTACTACACACTATCTCTTTCATCCATTTTATTGTTACTCTCCCATGTGAGTCTAGGTCTTTCCAATGGTTTCTTCCCAATAGGTTTGCGAGTCAGTACCCAGAACATGGTTCTAGATTCTCCCATTTGCGCTGCATGTCCTGCCTACTGTAATTTACGAGACTTGACTATCCTAACAATGTATTGTGGAGAGTAGGCCTACAAAATATGTGACTCATCATTTTTTAACCTCCTCTCCTCCCCAGTAGCCTCATCCCTGTTAGGACTAAATGTATTCCTTGTTTTCAAATACCCTAAATTGGTTTTCGTCATGTTAGGTAAGAGACCATGTTTCACACCCATAAAGAACAGCCGGTAAAATAATTGTTTTATATATTCTAAGTCTTACATTTCTTGAAACGATGTGATATCGCCAATTAAAAATACAATCTTCAAGGTTACCCACCCAATCCATAGGAAAGGTTATGCTTATGGACCTGGTGGAAAAATAAATAAATAATAATGGTTTCAGGATCCATTAAAAGAGGACGCGACTCCATTGATTCAAGTGTCGGTAGATGACATCCTTGATGCTCAGCGCCGGGAACAGGAGGCCAAACAGGACCAGGAACGGCTGCTGGCCAAGGCGCTTAAAGAGAGAGGACTCAATTATGCTCCTGACCTCAGTCACGATGATCTCTTCTAGTAATAAAAAGTTGTCTGAACCTATTCTAGTGACCATGCCCACTGAATAATGCTCTGGGCCTGTTTGAGTGACCATGATTATATACATTTTTTAAATCGGCCTGTCCCCACTAATGCATTCAATACTTAAACTGTTATGAATTCAACTTTGCTCACATGATATTGTTTTTGTAATTATGTACATAATTGATTATGTGAAAGTTCAAAAAGGGAGTGTATAAAGTAATTATACTTAGATTTATTTGGTTTTATGTTGGGAGCTTAATTTTTCTTTATTGTTGGATCATATTCTTTATTTATAGTAATGTTCATATTTAATTTGGTAAGGAGTAATAAATGACAAAATTATATCCTCTTTATTTTTATTACCTTCTGTTTATTTGTTAGTTTATAATTAAAAGACCTGAAAATGTTTATACACTTTTTTTTAATAATATTTACCTATTCAACAGAATATCATCTTTATCATAAATAAGGCCTAAGGATGGTGTAACATCAATAATAACACCTAAAATTGTCGTCTTATAAGACTAAGCTGCTATCTAATAAGGAGAGCGGAGTAAAAATAAAGAAGATATAATTTTGATATTCATTAGTCTACTAACTATTTAGGTTAAAAGATTTGTAAATAAGTGGTTATGAATATTAATAAACTAAAGTGGTAGAGACTGTCCTGATAAGACTGTAATATTATTAACATGTGGGTAAACATATCAGCAAACATAACTTAGACCCATTCAAATGGAAATGAACTTTTTTTTATTTTTAATCTCAATCACTATTATTTATTCAATGCTATGCAGGACAATATCACATATATTAAGATTTTATCCAGTGTTTTTGGGTTATTCATTTTATGTTATATTTACAAGGTTTGTTAAATGATGACTTAGAATGATCAATTTTGTATTTAATAACTCCATGGCATATATACAATTTTATTAAATACATATATTTGTTTTTTCAAACCACTTTGTTCTGTTTTGGGTGAACAAGTAACTTTTTTTTATAATCATGATGAATAAATATTTAATAATATTATTTTAAAAATTGTATTACAAGATATAATTTAAAATACTCTGTTGGTGCATCAAATATAGGCACAGTATCTCCTTATCTATGTAGATAGTAAGATATAATTAATATTTATTATAAAATATAAAGCACACATTAATTTTTTTTGTTACTTAGTCTTGTGTTTATGAGATCAATTATTATTAAAGTACTTATTGAAACTCTTATTTTGTTTTAGAAAAATCTTATACTATATATCGGGGGCTTACAACTGGCGGCCTTTGATTTTTTTTCTTACTGTGAAGTTTCTCATGAAAGTAATCTACCCTAGTCATTTTTTTTTTTTTTTGCTGAGAAACAGAAAGTGTTGACTTACGTGTGAAAAATCCTTGAAAGTTCTAACCAATGTTCATGGTTCTTGTTTAATTTCTTCCTTGCATTTGTGGTATTATATTGACAGATACACGCTAGTAAATTTTAGTCATAAATTTTGTTTAGAATGTTTAAATAACCACTTCTTATTTCATTAACAATTAAATACCTGTCCTTATTTTTGCATAGCTTGACAAAAATTAGTCAATTATGATGTGGTCTGCCACTAGACTCTTGGATTCAATTGTGGCCCTTGAGCATTTTTATGTTGGAAACCCCTGATATATGATATGAACCATATCATTTAAATATATGGTACTATTTTCTTTGTGTATCTATCTCTTTTACCTATAAACTAACACACAAAATGACCCCACCAAAGGACGGATCAGATTTTAAATATGTTGTGTAGTTGTCAGTGGTGAGTTGCTACCTGTTTAAATAGAACTACTAGATATTTAAACTGTTAATTACTTTTTTCAACAAATTTTTAAGGTAATAATAACTCTTTTATTTTAAAAAAAAAACTAGAAATGTATCGAATATACTATTTGACAACTCCAAAGCATTATTTTAACTTTGAATCACAAATTTGAATCTGAATCTTGTAAAAACTTATGAACATAAAAGAAATTGTGAAGATAACAGAATATTATAAAATATAAATAGTAACTAAATGTGTAGAAGTATGAGTATATGATATAGTAGAGGAAGCAAGACTGAGATGGTATGGGCATGTATTGAGAATGGAAAAAGGTAGGATGCCGAAGAAAATGTTGAAAATGAAGTATATAGGAAAAAGACCGCAAAGGAGGTCAAGAAAGGGTTCAAGTGAGAGGAGAAGAATAAAATTATTATTATTATTAGCACCGCGTCTTACTACCCATTCGGGTTATACGCACTTACGCTAATGTGTAATGGTAGGGTGATTGTGAGATGAAATGAAGGACCTACAGTTTAACGTGGAATCCAAACCACGGTGGAGACCTGGCATTCCTCACATTCACAAGATGTCTTGTCAGAGGTGAAGGAAGGGTTTGGTAATCAGATAAATCTTTGCCGGTAGAGAATAATAAAAGAGATTAAAGGAGGAAGGGTGGTGGAAGAATAGAGGCAGATAGTGGCATTTTACTAAACTGACCCGGCCACAGGCTGGAAACAGTTGATGATAATAAATAAATGCTAACATGAATTCATCAAGACATTCATACATTCATTTACTGATATGTGTTAAATTAATGGTCTTGGGTCTGGTTGTTAAGTTTTTACTATAATAATTATTCTGTGACTGAACCACCAATAAGTAGAGCCTTAAAACAAATTTCAATCCGGAATTAAGAAAAAAAAAGTATTTATAATTCTTTTGAATTTCAAATATCCTCAAGTATTGTAGGGCACAAAGATTTGAGTATCTCATCCCTATAAAGAACTTTTTTTTTGTAATACTAAAAAAACAAGGATTCACTCCTACCAAAAGATATAAAGTGTGGTGTTTGTCTGTCTAGTAAAGAATAAAAACATCTACGCTACACTCAGGAATTAAAATTTATACACTTAAATAGCCAAGCAAAGAGAGCTAAAGCTGCCAATTATTCTGGACACAAAGCGACCTGAAGCAATTGAGAAAATGGCATTTTTGTGTTCGGTAGTTTAGTCCCACCTGTAGCTATACAATGTAATCAGATTCTTGACTGGTAAAAAATACCCATTTTCTCACTCCTCTCAATAAGTGTTACAAAATATTACACATTCAGTCCAGAGCTCCTAACATGGTTTGTTGTCAAAAGAAAGCTACCTTGAATAATACATTAAATGTTCAATAATTGTTCATTCCTGATTGAATTTGTATCTAGGGTAGCCCGGCGACGAGAATGTTGATTTTACAGTAACGTAGGCCCGTTACATAGTCGAGCGGACGCTCTGCACGCGGATAGTCGAGTGTACACGGTGCCGTAACCCATGAAATGGACCCACACCCCCTTTCCCTATTATATAAGGTAAGCCTACCATTTAAAATTTCCAAACTCTTATGGTTATTTGGAGTTGTCCCTTTACTTTCCTTACAAATTTCAGCTTTATATCACACTGAGAAGTAGTGGTTTTTATTAGTTTTGGCAATTTTAAACCCGAAACACACTACTTCAATTTTTCCAACTACCACATAGAAATTTCAAATTTTACCTATTTGGTTGTAACTATGGAGTAGTCTTGCCTGCCTGCGAAGTTTAGATTCTCTACCACAACTAAAAGGATTTTTTTTCTGTTTATACCTTATCATCCTAACCCTGTTTCCTGAAGTCCTAATCTTTTTTTTTTTTTACTTTTTAGTTTCCACATTTCCAATTTGAAATCCTTAGACTGATTTGATTATTTTATATGGATTTTTTTATGTAGGCGTATCTAACAAATTTCAACTTTTAACTACATCTAAAATAGTAGTCTATATTAGTTGTATACATTTTAACTCTTTTATTTGCTGGTCTTCAATTTTTAAATTTAATATGTTCAGATGACATTCTGCTATCGGTCTATTTAAGTACATACTGAATTTAAATTGTCTACTACCCCCACCTCTCCTCCAAGTGACTTTACATTAAATATGAAAATTTTGAGGGGACCCGCCGCTCCCATTTTCAGCTCTTTCATTCTGAAATTTAAGAATTTTTAAACCTTTATATTGTTTGAGGTGGTCCTTATACACACCCCTGACAAATATAACTAGTTAAACGCTGTGAGTAGGTTATTCTTTTAGTTTAGTAAATTTTGAAAGTCCCTATTTCACCAATAACTAATAACTAACTTTTTTTTTGTTTATTTGAAGTTAAGCTCCTGACCAATTTAAACATTCTACCTTTCCAAAAAAGTTATTTTTTAAGCTTGTACACCCTCTGTCCCTATTTACTGGAGTCCCATTTTGAAACATGTTCTCTTTTCCTCTTCACCCAGCTTTTCAGCATTAAAAGATGGCATTTATTAGCAATTTTTTCTATTAGGTATACAACAAACAAATTTCTTCATATGCTCATGTGTTTTCCACTCTGGAGAAGGAATGCGAGAAATTAATGTACTCTTGTCACATGATATTGTACTTGTGGAGTTTGAGACTGCTAATAATAGTGAAATTATGTCTGGTTGGCCCTCTACGAAGGTACAGGTACAAGGATGTAGGTTCCACCTTGATCAGAGATGGCGGAGAAAAGTGTAAACGTGCTGTTTGAGCACGGAATATGAAATAAAATTCGGAAATAGGTGATTTTATAGTAGAGTTTTGAGAGGATTTATTCATCGAAATTATTTGTTATCAGAGTCACCTAAAGACAAAAGCTATGAGCAACTAGTTCGGATATTAAAGAGTAATTTTAGCCCGCTGAAATCTGTGGTGTAGGAGAGGATGGTGTTCAACCAGCATTCGCAAGCCGAGTTTTAAACAGTAGCTCATTATGAAGTGTAAATAAAAAGACCAGCAGCGTCCTGTCATTTTGAAGCATTTCTCAAGGATGCATTACGTGATCGGTTGATAAGAGGTCTACTGAATATATATATTTAATGCCAGTTAGCTAGGGAGAAGATCCTCACATTTGAGGAGGCGTGTGAAATGGAGGACGTTTAGGCTTAGTCAACGACCAGTTTAAGGCCTTTCATAAGGCAGAGCCTCATTCTGTGAATTTTGTTGGGAAGAGAGGAAAGGATAGGAAAGTGTGTGAAAGTACTGAAATGATCTTTGAGTGCGCGGGAAGAGGTCGTGTTTTTGGTGTAACATTTCCTTTGCACTTGGCTGCGAGTGTCCTTTGAAAAATAAATAACAAATGCTACACATGGGGCAAGGTAGGACATATAGCTACGACGTGTATATTAAAGAAAGAAAAGAATGGGCCTAAACTTAAAAAAAGTTAATGAGCTAGAATTGCGTCGTGTGGATGAGGTGAGGGACAGTGATGCGCAGTGGGCAACAACAGTGAAAGTGGATGGTAAGCCAATATAAATGGTGATTGACACTGGTTGTCCATGCACCTTGTTGGCAGAAAGTTTGTATAAAAAAGGGGTTATGATGAAAACTCTTAAGACCACCTTCAGTGGGTCTGAGTTCATACTCGTGTCATGTTCTAGATCCGAAAGGAGAATATAGGGACGAAGTAATGCATGGATCCTCCAAGATGGAGTTGCCAATCTTAGTAGTTTCCTCTAATCGGAAAGGAGCACTGACATTTCGGGAAGGAATTGGTTAAATTTTTTGAAATTGGACTGACAGTCAGAAGTTAGGCATGTTGGGAACATGCTACGGACCCGATCAAGTCTGGTGAAATCACTCATTTCTAAACATACAGAGGTGTTTGATGGGCTGATAGGGGTTATTAAGGAAAACGTAGATGTGTAGAAAGAAGGAGCCACGCCTATATTTTGTAAAGCGAGAACAGTGCCTTACGCTTTGAAGGGTGTGGTGGTGGTGGTGGAGGAAAAATTAAAGTTGATGCATGATGAAGGAATAATGTACCCCGTTCAACATAGCCAATGGGCTACACCATTAGTGTGTACCGAATGAAAATGGAAAAATGAGATTATGTAGGGATTTTAAAGTGACCCTGAATAAATTTGTGGAAGACGAACACTATCCGTTGCCCACGACGGAGAGTATAATTGAAAAGCTATCTGGGGAAATATATTTATCAAGATTGATTTGTCAAAGAGGTACCTACTGTTGCAGATTAGTGAAGCGTCTCAACATTTACTAACTGCGAATATGCATGTGGGATTGTTCAGATTCCAAAGACTAAGTCCAAGTATAAAGAGTTTGTGTTCTCTTTTTCAGTCTGTCATAGACCGAATTTTGTTAGAGCTAGAGAAAACCTTTTGTTATATGATTATATAATAGTAGTAGCAGGAATGGTGGAGGAGGCCATGAAACGTACAAATGAGGTGTTTAAAAGTCTAAGGGATTATGGCGTGAATGTAAACAAGAACAAATATGTTTTTCTGGCAGATAAAATTACCTATCTGGGTCATCGGATTGATGCGAGAGGAATTAGTCCAACCAAGAAAAGGGTGAAAGAAATATTAGGGGCAGCAGCGCCAGAAGATGTGACACAGCTGAGAGCATTCCTAGGACTTTTGCAATTTTATGGGAAATTCTTACCAAACTTATCAACAGAGTTGAGTCCTTTGTATAAATTGTTGGAGTTTGGTAGGAGATGGAAGTGGGACCAAGAAGAACGACAAGTGTTTGATAAATGTAAAAGGCTACTAGTGGATAGTGGTGACACAGTGGTGCCATTTGAACCTTCTTTGCCCATTAAGATACGTGCGATGCTTCCAGTAAGGGTATTGAGAGTGTGATGTGTCATGTGTTCCCAGATGGTTCCATTCTACCTATATATTTTAAATCCAGGATATTATCAATATATGAAAAGAACTATCCGCAAATAGAGAAGGAATCTTTAGCAATGATTTTCGAAATAAAAAAATTACACAAGTATATTTTTGGTCGTAAATATATCCTGGCTACTGACCATAAGACATTGTTGTGTTTGTTGTGCCCCAAGAAAGGTTTTCCAGATATGGCAGCAGCTCATATACAACGGTGGGTGCTGTTATTGTCCTCATATGGGTATGAGTTGAGTATAGAAAAGGACTGAGATTGTTGAAGCGGATGTGTTGTCACAATTGCTGGCTGGTGATGGGAAGATGTTAGAGGAGGATTTAAATTTTACTTTTGCATCTTTGGAGGAGCTACCAACATCTAGTGGGGAAATTGGTAACAAAACTAGGAAGGAGCTATGTCTTAGTAAAATTGTAGACTGGACACTGCATGGTTGGCCGCTCAAGGTCGAACCTGGATTGATACCTTATTTCAGAACCAGCACGAGATCTCCATTGAAGACAGATATCTCCAATGGAGCACTCGAATAGTGGTACTAAAGGCGTATCGTCAATTGTCAATGTTACACGAAGAACACCCCGGAATGAGTAAGATGAAGGCGTTGTCCCAAGGGTATGTGTGGGGTCAGGAATTGACTCGCAGATTGAATAATTGTGCGAGAAATGTTCCATTTGTCAGGAGACTAGAGATGCTGCTCCGAGAGTACCGTTGCAACAGCGGAGCTGGCCACTAAGAATATGGCAGAGAGTTCATGTTGATTTTGCAAAATTGTAGGGAACTACTTAGTGTTGGTCGATGCTCATTAGAAATTGACAGAGGTGTTCTCCATGTATATTACAATGACATCGTAAACAATAGCGAAACTAAGGACGTGTTTCGCAACCAATGGTATGCCGGAAAAGCTAGTGTCTGATGGAGGTCTACAGTTGGTTTCAGAAGAGATGGAAGACTTTCTGCGAGGAATTGGGGTGGTGCACATGCAAATCACCTTATCGTCCAGCATCTAATGGACAGGTGGGAAGCTCGGTGAAGATAGTGAAAAGGTGCTCTTACAAGCCTTGAAGCAGGATCGTCAGGAAGGGAGGAAAATAACTCTACAGCATAGAGTAGATAATTTCCTTTTAGCCTATTGGAATACTCCTCACACAATTACGGGAAAAATCCCGGCAGAGTTATTTCATGGATTCAGACCGAGAACAAGGTTGTCAATGTTGAAGCCTCATCTGATGGCAGGAGTGTCGGAAAAGAAAGAAAAAGTGGAAATAAATTGTAATAGAAAGGCGGAATCCCCTCGTACATTTGAAGAAGGTCAAGTAGTTTTAGTTAAAACAGTTTGAGGGGAAAATTGAAATATGGATGCCAGGGAAAATAATAAGGATTACAAGTCCTGTTACCTATCTAGCTAAGGTGGAAACTAAGGTGAGGTGAGTACATGCGGATCACTTGCGTAATTCAATGATAAGTGGGACGGAAGCCCTGTTGTGACAAAACCCAGGAGCCAACGACCCTGTGGAACGAGTACTTTTGCTTTTTATAGAAGATAATTCACCCCAAGAATTTTTTCTGGGGCAAACAGATGATACGTCTCCAGAGAAACCACCTAATAGTTTCCCCAGTGCCTCGGAATCGCCTCGGTCATGCACCTCTCTGGCTGTGAGGCGAACTCCTCGGGTAATGAAGCCCCCGAGGAAGCTAGATCTATAATGTCCAACCACTCTTCTCTTCCCTGGGACTGAAAGTGAGATAGGGAAGAGTTTGTAAATTAGATTAGGTAGGTTAAGTAACACTGTGAATAATGATGTAAATTGTTAGGAGAGACAAGCTAATTCTTTGGAAGGGGAAAGGTGTGGTATTTGATAAGAAGAAGAAGAAGTAAAATAAATCTGGTGTCTACCGGCAGAGGTTGGCAGCCTGACTCAACAGGAAAGATCGATGGATAGAGAGAGAGAGAGAGAGAGAAAGGAGGGAACTGGTTACTTGTAAATTGGCCGAGCTAATGGGTGGTAAGCTTTTATGTAGCCAGAGTTATATCCATTTATAAATGTTGCATCCTGTGGAGGATAGAACACATTCAAACTCAGTAAATGTTTTATTCACAAACATGTAACATAAACATATAAACGCAAAACATTTTAAAAATATATAACCTAAAACATTTATTGCACTTTGAATGAAAAGCTTGCCCCGCTGTAAAAGATTTACAAAAAGACACCTACATAAACATGCGCTCAAAAATTGACAGAAAACCGGGTGTGGCTGTGCTGGTGCACGGCAAAAGGTGTTTTATGTAAATACGCTGCACCGGTTCCAATTTATTACGCTTCCGATACCTTCCTTATTCATTCCGTCCTTGACATTGTGGTATTATTGGATAAATGATGAGCTGCTCCATAACGTCGTATACGTTCGACATATTTCTGGCTGGCTTTCTGGCAAATATAGGTGGACATTTTAAAATTTCTAAAAAAAAAAAATTCAATCCACATTATCTTCAACAAAACTCTAATGAAATTTAAGTATTATTAGTTAAATCAATAAATCTCGATGAGAGATGTTGATTGGTCCCCCCCCCTCTCTGCCTCCCGCGTGGCATGGCGTGCTATATGAAGGCCAATGATGAATCTTTCCTTCAGCTATCAAATGATATCGGTTTGGTTTGGCTACCTTTAATACCTTATAAATAATTAAGCCAAATGTTAAGGAATAATTTCATGACACTCAATTTTTCGTCCCGTACCGGGTACCCCCCTAGTATTGTTCTGAATTTAAAGACGTATTCACCTCAAAAAGGGACAAGGACTTTATATGCAACATTATGACTTTTACTGATTGTGAGATTAGCCTAATGAATTATGTAAAAACTGATGCATTGAAATTCCTACCGCATGCCAAATGAACGTTCTTACTATTTTAATAACTAGATACGTTTAATTACTATGTGTTAACATAGTATAAATAAAAAATCTTATTTTTAAAAGAAATAAACCATTGTTTATAAAACTATTTTTATTTATTTTTCACTGCCACAACCTCTTTAGAACTTTGCATTTGGCTCCTGCTATTGAATAACCTTAGTTGAAATTGGCCCTAATTCTGCAAATGATTCAAATGTGTCCGACCTGGCACCTACGGTACTGGAATCCTAATGGAGTAGATTTTTTTTAGAGTGCAATTGACCTATAATATAATATTATTGTATATCTGTAAGCTATTTATTGCAACTTGTATGTTAAGGATATAATTATTCTAGAAACAAAAATAGTATCCTAGGGGATGAAATACATTCTATTCCAGGTCCGTCTAATATCCCGCGTTGCAATTATGAGAATAAAATTGTTTTGGTTGGTTAACATGCATATGTAAATTAATAACGGTTGGTAGATGCCCAGGTGGCGTCTGGCAAGTTTCAATTTATTTAAACGTTAATTCTATTTTAAACGATGAATGGTAAGAACCAAAAAATGAAAAACAAAATAATTTGTATACTCTTGATATTGTAAGAAATAATAGTAATCATTATTTTAAAGCAACCTTTGTTCTATGATATTTAGGTCTAATTATGTGTTAAACATCTGAAAACTAAACTGCAGTAAAAAGGTAGGATCCTATCAACATTTGAAGTTTTTTTATAGGCCTAAACTAATTAAACAATCGAGAAGAAAAGCTTGTATTGTAAAAAGGGTTTAAACACTGACCAAAATGTTGGGTATTATTAAGTTTTAGTTCCTTTACAAAACTTTTTTTAGAATACCATATCAAATCAATTTCATTTATGAAGTTTATTTCAAAACTTCCTTAGATTACTCTTTTAGCAATAAATTATGTTTGTCCAATTACTATCATTAAACTTATCTAAAAAGTCTCATAAAATAAATAGTAACTTTTTTATATTCAAACTAGCCCTCGACCTCTAAAATAATCATTGTTGGCCTTTTACTTGCCTGTGAACTTAAGTGGAGTGCTAGTGAGCATGAGTTTAGGCAGTATTTTGCAAATAATCATTGTTGCCTTTTACTTGCCTGTGAACTTAGGTGGAGTGCTAGTGAACATGAGTTTAGGCAGTATTTTTGCAGTTTTTATAGCACAAACATCTTTTGGCCAAAATAAATCAAATATTTCTTCTGTAGAAACATAGAGTTTAGTTTTCTGCACATGCTAATCTCAACAGTTGTTGAATATCTGTCATGAGCATGGCAGCATTTGGTGAAAAACTTTTCTCTTTATTTAAAAAGTTTGTCACCAAATGCTGCCATGCTTATGACAGATATTCAACAACTGTTGAGATTAGCATGTGCAGAAAACAAAACTCTATGTTTCTATAGAAGAAATATTTGATTTATTTTGGCCAAAAAATATTTGTGCTATAAAAACTGCAAAATTAATGCACTAAACTCAACTCACTAGCACCCCCCCCCCCCCCCCCTTAAGCCTATTTGAATTGGTTCTGTGTTCAACTTACAATTAAAATAACTTATTTTACGTTGGAGAATCTACCCAATTCTTAAGGTGGTAAAGTGTGGACATGCTACAGTAGCCTACAATACAATAACAGATGAATAACTGCAAAGATTAAGCCAAATATACTATCCAAGGCTGTAGGTAGTGAGGGTTATGGGGGTTAAAACACCTCCCTTGTTCGAGAGTTGACAAACATAACTTTTACGGCTTAAACAAAACTAAAAAATGAAAAGCCTATAATGGCCTGTCTACAACCAACATGGGTATAACCCGAATGGGTCGTAAGATGCGGTGCTAAATAAAAGTATGGTTCCACAACTGAAAAGTATTTATGTTAATTATGGTTTTTTCAGTGAGGTAGCAGAACATGTGATGGAAGAGACAAACGATTCTTGCCTGGCGGACAGGCTCCGTCGAGAAGATCCGGAACAGTTCCATACACTGGTGCGCATGCATCTCTCCTTCGTGCTAGATCTCAATACGGATGAGTAAGCCCATAAATACACAGTCCAATTTTCATAAGAAAATATTTTTTAGGAAGTCTACCTTGATAACATTTTACTATATTTTTAGTGATATTTGATAGGTTTTGTTAATTTATATCACAACCCAAAAGCGACATCTTCATATCAAATTACTTTATATATAAATATGTGTAAGTAGTTTTTGGACCTTTTCTAGATGTTTTCTGTTGAAAATTGTATTTTAAAATTACTTTGCATGGTAGTGTTGTTATAGAAAGACACTTGCGTCGATCCAGGACACAATTTTTTTTAAAGCGATGAGAGCTGAGGGGTTTGTTCATTGCACTCATTTGTATCTTTAGCAATGTAGGCATGTATCTGGTGGATTATATTTTGGGGGATAGTGGAATCGTGGATAGTTTTCATGTACATTTATCTATATTGAATAAAAATACAAACGGAGCAGTGAAGCGTAATGCAAGCAGCTTAACCAGTTAGCCCCGCTTAGCCTCTCTTACTTAATCTGGATCTCACCTCCAAGTAGTGTACCCCAGGACCTGAGTAACCTTGCAGACGAGAGACTGGAGAGTGGTCAGAGCCAAAACCAACAAGAACAGGGTCTGGCCAGTTGGCTCCCGGCTGGGTAGGATGGGAGTGAGAGGGTTGGTGATGAGCTAAGTCATCATTATCACCCGTAGCATCAGTTAGGGAAGGTTTACCACCAAGAGAAGTTCTGCCTGAGGACCTATAAGTGGAAGTCAAGCTACTCAGGTGTAGGCTTTGATGGGCTCAGTAAGCCGGTGGCCGAAGCAAACAAAACAGCCGAGAAAATAAAGTTAAATGACAGACTGGAGACAAAGAAGATTGAGGCATTTTACTAAACTGAGCTGGCCACTGACTGGAAACAGATAATGATGAATAAAAGGTTGGCTTGCAGTTATGAAATGAATAAGTCCATACACTACAATACATAATTCATGATGTAGCAGACCAATATGTATCTGCTTCAGCCGACACATTACCTCAAATTACTATGATTATGACTCGAAAATCAGCAAGATAGATTACAAAAATTAATAATAAACTGATGATAATTTACAACTCGAGCCTTTACATCTTTAATATTCATTAAATATCAATCAATGATCATTTAATTAGCATAATTTCTTATATAATATCCTGAAAAGATACATCAAGTTTGATAACAGGCCTGTTACACACCTGGAAAACTGGGCAAATACAAGAAATGGTTGGGAATTTGGAACACTTAATTGAAAGCTTTAATCAAAGTCTCATAGCAGAGAGCAAACTGATTAATTAAAAATCCTTGAAATATTGAGCTGTGTACCGACAGAAAATTTTAATTTTCCGGTTTTAAAATTAAGTAACTTCAATAATCAATTTAATGAAGAACAAAATTTCCTTTCTCTATAGGTGTACTTCTAAGTTGTTTGTGAAAATGGTAATCCCTTCTAGAAAACCTGGCAAAGACAAGGAATTTTGTCAAAAGAAAATAGTGGCAGCCCTCTACATGTGATAGCAAAGCCAATTTCTTGAATTAATTTTGAGTTAGGCCTTGATATAAACAATTAAATATCTCTCTTCCTTTCTTCATACATTCTTTACACTTCCATTATTTTGTTATTTACCACAGTGGGGGTACATATAATTATAATTTTTGGAATTTTTTTTCTCATCAAAAGAAAGAAAATAACAACATAAAGAACCAATGTCAACGGTTTTGTTCAACCCAACTATCCTCTCAGGTAAAAAGTAGTTTTAGTAACTTTTGCAACACTCAGATACTGTACTATTTGTTCCTATATATTAGTGCACCCAAGCATTGTAGACCTGTAATGTTGGTAATAGTAGTAGTGGCAGCGAGAGTCCCAGTTGCCCGGCTGGTGTGTTGCATGCCCTGCACTGCATGTGGAAAGATGCGGTGGCACGTCCTGCTCCCTGCAGCCACGCCAGGAAACAGCCAGGATTCATCTGGTACAGTATCCTTATTTGTATACAGTCGTATACAAAAATATCCGGCACGTTCATTTGGTAATGGAATTGTTGTTACTCTGCTTAATACTATGCTTATTATGTTTGATATTTCATTAACTATAGAAGTGATTGAAATGTATAACATATAACAGTTTCAAATTAAAATTGAATTTATCTTTGTTTAGCACATTATTCTGCTATTATGGTGTCTTAAGTTCCATACCGTTGGTATTAAAGCAAATAGTTTTTTTCTTCTGCTTATTGATCATGTACTGTCTGCAAGCATCATATATTTGCATTAATATATTATTATTTAAGTGTTCTGTCTTAAGACGGTTCAAAATTCTTTTATCATGAACTTAAACCGCCAATGTACCTGTCCTCTGCCTCCTCTTAGCTCCCAGCATTTTTTATTTCCTTCAAGTCATCCAATATTTGAATCCTCCTCCTTCCTAAGCTCTTTACCTGCCTCACCTTTCCTTCTATGACATTTGCAGAAGACAGTTCCTCTTAAGGAAATGTCGGATCAGTTTTCTTTTTACCCAAGAATCACATCCAAAATGGTTCTTCTCACCCTCACTTTCTTAGGACGTCTTCATTTGTCACCCTGTCTGTCCACCCAATCTTCTCAAGTCTTCTCCAGCATCACATTTCAAAGCTCTCCAAGTATATCTTATTCGTCTTCCTGAAAGTCCATTTTCTGCTCCAAATGTAGCATTTTGTACAGATTGCATAATACACAGAACAATACATAAATAAAATGAAATGTGAACATTCTGTGGTATATGTGCGCACAAGCACAGACTTAATGCTGATGACTCAGACGAGGGAGGCACAACCTTGAAGTACCCTGTCAACACTATGTAAGCTATTTTTTTAGAAACTTCCCTAAGGCGCAGGCAGGACTGCTTATGCTCACACTCCTTGGGAATAATGACATTTCCGACATCCCACAGTAAATTTCTGTATACGGATTGGTGTTTTCAATTTTTGTCAGATGATTGGAGATTTTATACAGAAAGAAGCATATATAGCAGTGTCCATTTCCGTTATTGGGAAATTGTTTTACGCAAGAGCCCGTGTTATTTTGCTGGAGAAATTTAAACTGTCCACTATTATGAAGAAACGGCTATTCAAGGGTTCGTTAGGGATATTTCGCTTTATTACATTAAATTGCAATCTTAATAAAATAATGTTGGTTATATATATATATATAAAAAGTAAATTAGAAACTTTAAGATTGGCTTTAGAAAACCTGGAAAAGTCAGGGAATTTGAAAACATAGTTTGGCTGGACATCCTGCTATTGATACAGGAGGGTGTCTTCCATCCGGGAAAATTAGGGAATTTGAAGTAATCAGGAAAAAATGGGAACAAGTCGGAAATTTGATAAATTACAATAAAAATATGAGAAATTTTGGTTTTACTCAAAATATGAAATATAATAATCATTAAATCAATAAATAATAATATTATTCAAACTGTAGTTTTTTTGTTTGTAGCTGTGTAATATATTTTATAATTCATAGTAAACAATGTTGATACAAAATTTTAAAAAAAATTGTATTTAAATTTAAAAATTTATTATTAATAAAAAAGATTAATAGAAAAGTGAGACGGGAGGGGGGGTGTTAGAAGGATGTGACATACTTTTTAGTCGAGAATTTTAGGAAATGTTGAGGGGAAATCAGGGAAAGAGTCAGGAATTTTATTGGTCAAGTTGAGTAGACACCATGTGATATTGTCTATAAAAAGTGGCATTTTCAGATCACACTAATTGACACTTCATTTAGTGAAAAGTGTTTTAGTAACTTTTATAACTGTCAAAATAGTTCCTTCCTGTCTAAATTGGGTGTACATACCTAAGCTATATAATATATTTAAGGTTAGAGGTTGTGGTATCTCATAAAAAACTGATTACTTTAGAGGGGGGCAGCTAATTATGTTTCTTGGGTAACAACTAACATAACTAATGATAATCCACTTTGGTGGCTGAATGGTCTAACGTGCTACTCTTACATTAGACTAGACTGCTGATGATGAGAAGATCAAGGTTCGAATATCGGTTGGATGTATTGAGGATGGTTTTCCACTTTACCTCCATGCAAATGCAGGTACACTTCCTCCAGATATAACCTTCTTAATCCTTAAAACCATTAGCGTTATTATTATCTTTTCAACACTTAAATACTGTATCAAAGAGAGCAAAAATTTCAAACAAACAAATAATAGTGATTTATATTAATGTTTTTCACACTTTGACTATAGATAGAGCTGTCTGAATGAACTCAATAGAAAATAGTATCAAAAGTAAGCCCAAGGATTTTGGAAATTTATTAAAAATAATCATGTGAATAAAGTATTACCTTAGAAATTAATAGCAAGATTATAGTGGATCCTTTATTAATTGCTAATGAGTTTGGGACCTACTTTCATTTTGTTTATAATTCAGCCCTTCCTGTCTTACCCTGACCTGTTATTGAAACTAGTGTGCCCTTGTATCCTTGCCACATTACACCCTTGGCTGTTGCTAATGCTATAAAAAAAATTGAGTTCTTCTAGATGTGCCGGGACAGATGGAATTCCAAATTTTATTGTTAAAGGCTGTGCCAGCATTTTCAGCCTTTTGTTAGCTTATATCTTTAATGTTAGCCTGTCAAATGAAACATTTCCTCTTACACGGAAACAATCTGTAGTCATACCTATTTATAAAAGAAAAAGGGACAAAAACAAATGTTTGTAATTTTAGACCAATTTCCCTAAAGGACTCGAGAAAATCACACACGAGTATACTTTCCACCACCTTAAAAATAAACTTTCAGATAATCAACATTACTATAAAAAATAAATCTACTGTCACTGAATTTCTTGGACATGTTGCCCCTCAAGTCTCTGCCCAAAGTCAGGTTGATCTTATTTATTTTGACCAAAGCAAGGCATTTGACTCATGTTAGCATAGTATTATACTCTTGAAACTTACTTTGAGATAACATAATCATTGATCAGTGATGTAACACCTGTACAGTGCACTAACATGGTTACCCGAGTAATTGATTGTATGGAATTTGTCGTTCACAATGGAGGACATGTAGAACATGTAATCATATGATAAAGATAACTTAACAGGTATAGGAGTCTGGTTACCTATTTTTCTTTTTTTGCGCCAACCTGTATATGTAAAATAAAGATCCGGATTTAAAAAAGGTATATTTGCCCCATAACTAATTTTCTCATCTTCCTCCACAACCCTGTTGCTTGTTAAAATATCACTGTATGAATTAATGCAATGATGAACAATTCTTTAATTTTAGTGATTGTATTTATAAATAAAATTACGTTTAAAAAATAATCTTATCTGATTATCTGAAATAGATATTGTCGTTGCTTTAATTGGTATTTCTTGTTGATTGGTTCATGTGAATCAGTAGTGAATGTGTGACGGAGAAGAGCAAGTTCCGTCCTCTCAAGTGGGGGCTAGTGCCCTTCAAGAGAGGAAACAAGTGTCCATCCAAGGGCATCATGGAAGGTGTACCCTTGACCCAAGAAGGCATTTGCCAGGTCTACCAACTGATAGAATTCCTCAGTAGGGAACACAGTAAGACACTTTACTTTCTATTTGTTTGTTGGCATTTTATTCTTTCTACATGGTTTCATTTTTTTAAATGTAAATATATATTTTGGATACAACCATGCAACTATCTAAATTAATAAACTAACTTTTACCGGTTCATATTTATAGTATAAGATATAAAAAGTGATTTCATCTCATATCTAAAATAAAGTTTTTTTGTGCTGGTTTATTAGAATACTTAGTCACTATACTTGGTTTTATATTCTTTATCATTGGGGTCCCACAACAAAAGATTTAACTTATAGGGATGAATTCAAAACACCAATTTTTCTTGAGTCCAGAATCCTCTACTCATCTTACTCCAACAAAACCGCACACATTTATACAGATACAATAACAATTTACAAACTTTCCACCGAAAAACACAGCAACAGTTATGGTAACAGACTGGATATTATGATAGCTGGTGGCAAACTAAACAAAAAGTTCGCTCATGAAGTGGAACATGTACAACAGAGTTGGCGAAGTTTTCCCCCCTTCCATGAGCTTATTTTTTTTCGGTGAGGCGTCCACGTCAATAGAACACCAAACATTGTTTGTCGAACATCACAATGTTTGCTGAAATTCAACAAACATGTTTGTCGAATATATTTGTACATTGTGTGCTTAGAGGTGACATAGCTTAAGACGCAGTGATTAAAAAAAAATACTATTTTAAATTGTGGAATATTGTAATTCATCTAGACCTATGTACATATAACCAGAAATGTGCTAATGCTTCACCTAAACAAGTTGTTTGTGTCTGTGTGTATATATATATTATAATGCTTGTTAGATATCAGCCAGGAGGGTATATTTCGTCGCAGTGGCAGCTCTAGCCGCCAGCAGGAGCTCAAAACTCTTTTGAACCAAGGGCGACAGTTGACCTCAATAGTGGAAACTTCTCGGTTCATGACTGCGCGTCTGTGCTGAAGGGGTTCCTGGCAGAGTTACCTGAGTGCCTACTCACCGATGCTTATTACCCGGCATACTGCCAGGTGGCAGGTTAGTCAACCAGTACATCATTCCTTGATGTTCCTTACTATGTCAAAACTTCATTACATCTACTACCTACATACGAAACTGACAATAATATCTAAACTTCTAGAGGTATCACTTATTAAACACCAAAAAAACTTTTTTTTTAAATCATGAAGCTTTTGTAGAGTTGAGTCGAATCCACTATGTTATGAATCTGAATATTTGAAAATATTGTGAACACAAAAGGAGATACAAATATAATAGAATAATAGAAATAGTAACTAAATGTTTATTATTATATTATTATTATTATTATTATTAGCACCGCGTCTTACTACCCGTTCAGGTTATACGCACTTACGCTAACGTGTAATGGTAGGGTGATTGTGAGATGAAATGGAGGACCTACATTTTAACGTGGAATCCGAACCACGGTGGAGGCCTGGCATTCCCCACATTCACAAGATAGTCTTGTCAGAGGTGAAGAAGGGTTTGGCAATCAGAACTAAATGTTAACATTCTTTCTTAAAATCCATTCATTATAACATTCATACATTCTGTTAAGTGTTAAATTACTGGACTGGGGCCTGGTTGTTAAGTTCATCTTATAATAATAATAGTTGGTTCTGAACGACCAAAAGCAGTACTAGAGCTATAAAACAAATTTCACTTAAAAAATTGATAAAATATTTTTAAGGCTTCAAGTCACTAATCTAAAAAATTTCACGAATGCTCAAATCCTGAATATCCTCAAGGATTTGAGGGCCCATACCTAATATAAAGAGAATCCCCCAAATCTTGTATTAATAACTTTCTTCGTTGTACTGAAACTCCACAACCACTATAAACCTGAAAAACCTGACATAATATCTCTACTGACTAAGGCCAACAAAGATCAATAAACTATTAAAGTCAGGCTTTCATATATTAGAAGTAGTCAGCCAAGCCAACATAATAATGAAAAATCCATTAGTCCTTGTGTACCAAGAGTCATTCATTAAGAAATATTCTAGGACACTAAGCTAAGAATGGCCTACCTTTCATAAAACTATAACCAGGGTCTTGGCTTTGTAAATCTCGCCAATATACATAATCAAGTAGCCACTTTCTCTAGAAACACAATCAACTACATTCATCCCATCAAAAGGAGCCACAGCTGTGAATCCGGGTACCTAATTTATTTAATTGAATTTCCATCAATGCACTGCACAATATGTTGTCCTCGTCACTGAAACCAGGGGTTTTGAATCAGTAGGCTAATCCTTTGATTCCGACTCCTATATTTTTCTATCACTTTCTGATTCATACTCCTCCATCAATGGCAAATTATATATATATTAATTAGTAGGTAATAAAGAATATACTGTAATAAAATAATTTTACTATAATAAATGTATTACTAATTAACATATGTAATTTAAATTTTAATTTTAAAATACTAAATAGGCTACTAAAATAGTAACACAGGACATTTCACCATCACCACATGGATCATTAGGCTACTTAGGTCCATAGAACGTGATATAAAATATTTTATCACAATTTCTTAAAAAGAAAACTTTCCTACATTTCTGTTAAAGTAGATGTGCATTTAATAATAATAATAATAATATAATAATAAAAGAGTTTAAAAAACCAGAGGATATAGTCTTACCTTGAAACTAAAGACTATACAAGTTAAGACTAATGGAACTTAATAAGCATTTTCCCCCAATTATAATTTATAAGTTATTATTTTGAAGTCTGAGTCGGTAGCTTTCTACAGACTCCATCCAAAAATGCTCACAACTCCGACTCCACAGTCCTGACTAAACTCCCTGTAAAGGCATGAAAAGGCATTGCCATGACATTTTAATCTAGAAACCAGTTTCTAGTACAGCTAATAATATCAAGTTTGAGGACTGCTACACTGATAAATTGTTAAAATCTATTAACAGAATCCAAATGCAATGTATCCTAGCTAAGCAGATAGGAACTGGCACATCATTGTCTCTCACCATCTATAAAACCACCCAAACTTAACATTTCTTCGATGAAAACCACTTTCACTTTTTGAGGTATTTTGTTAAACATATTTGTAATAAGTTACAGGAAAGTTGGATAGAAAACATAAAGGGGAACAAATAAAATATGAGATGGTGAAAAGAACACAGTTCACACTTGACATTGCTGTCATTGGACAAAGAGGTAAAATGGATGCCTCTTGAAGAAAATCGATCAATCTATCTTCCTCTTTTAATTGCGTTCATCCCTCTTCTCACTTGCACACTTTCTGTTGTCTGTTCCTTTAATCTCTTTCTTGGCTTCCCTTGCGGTCTTTTTCCTACATACTTCATTTCCATCATTTTCTTTCCTCTCCTTTGCCATCCTCATTACATAACCATACCATCTCACTCTTGCATCCTCTACTATCGTGTGTATCCCCTTTACTCCCATTCTTTCCTGGATAACTTCATTCCGTTTACTGTTTCCCCTTGTGACAGCTGACCTGCTCCTCACAAACTTCATTCCCACATCTTCCACTTTCCTAATCTCTTATACATTCAATGTCCTTAATTGTGCTGCACATGTGACAAGGGGTACACTTCAAGGACACTTCTCTTCTCCATATCAGGTCTCTTACACATAACTTGCCCTGCTGGTCTCTTTTCATTAGATCTTCTCTATTTCCACCTTTCACCTCAATCACATAACATGTAAAAGGAACAAATAACATAAGGAGAAATATGATAGAATGAAACCTAGGTCGGGGGATCGGACGGTAATGATCGATTTTCTTCAAGTGGCTGCCATTACCTTTTTGTCCATTGGCAGCGATGTAAAGTGTGAACTGTGCTCTTCTTTTCATTATAAATGCCGTATTTTGTTTGTTCCCTTTTACATGTTTTCTATCAACCTTTCTTGTACCTTCTTCCAAATATGTGTAACAATGTAAATTTTTGCTATATAGCTTATATTTAAACCCTACTGTACCACTGACACCACCTGAAAAATAGCACATTGAATAATAGCATAATCTCAAGATAAATTTTAGTGCTCTAGAGAAGATTTCATCCCTTCAACAATTAAGTTGGCATCACTGAAGTCAACTACTGGTTTTGTTTTGAATCTCCTGAGAAAGAAACAATGTGGTATCCAATATTGAGTGTTTGGAATAGAGCACTAGGCTAAATCATGGTTTAGTTTAGGAGGGTTAACCAGCACACTGTCCTTGGTGATACTGGAGTAGAAATTGTTTAGATAGAACACTAAAAAACACACAAACACATTTTTAAGGACAATCTTGACCCGATGAAGCTGTCTGTGACAGTGAAAGATTGTCCTTAAAAAGTGTTTGTGTGTTTTTTAGTGTTCTATCTAAAGAATTTCTACTCCAGTATCACCAAGATAAGAGTGTTGGCTATCCCTCTTAATAAAATTTGAGTGTTTGTATATTTGTGTAAAGGTGTATACTTTTATTTCTGCTGTATTTTCAACATTTATCAAATTTATTTACCTACTATCATGAATGAATACAAAATTAAAATTTTAAAGGTTTACCTTGTTGATTAAATGTTTGATTTAATATGCTCCTTTTTCTTCTTTTATTTTCAAAGCAAAGAACATTTAATTAAATTTTCACTATTGTGACTGCAACTGTTGCGTATATGGTTTTAGAGTTCTGCGACAGCCCCAAAAGTATTAGTGCCATCAGCCCTGGAGGTGCAGCTGGTCGGGAAATGAGGCTTCTTCGCTCCTTACAACTGCTACTTCTGTTGTTACCCACAGAGAACAGACTGCTACTGAGTGATTTGATAAAGCTCTTGCACGACACTGCTGAACACGAGGGCACTAACAAGATGTCCGCTGATAGCCTGGCAACACTTTTCACACCTCACTTTCTGTGTCCTCGCAAGGTACTCATACTTTCAGATCAACTCAGTCATTAAGTGTGGTTAAGTCTGGACAGCATCCAAGCGAATTACTACAATTCTTGATAGCAATAAATACATTGAAAAGAAGCTTCTAAATATTTTTTTTTGCGCTGTGTCCTACTACCATATACATATGTACTGATTACTTTATTGAGTTAGGGACGAGGACGGTTGACTCTAGAAGTGTACTCACATTTGTGTGAAAGAAGAGTGGAAAACCATTTTATAAAAATAAACTCAATATACCCGATCGAGGTTCCCCAATCAGTCTGTCATCAGCAGTTTAGCCTAACATGAGAGTGATGCCTGAGATCATGCGGTCACTGAAGCAGGTTTATAATCTTAGAACCAAGTATCAAGCTCATCATCAACTGTTTACAGCCTGCGACTGGGTCATTTAGTAAAGTCCTTTAATCGCTTCCATTATTCTTCTTTAACTCGCACACACTATGTATCTGCTCCTCTCATCTCTTTCTTGATCTCCCTTTCTGGTCTTTTCCAATATATACACACACACACACACTTTTAGCATCACGTCTTACTACTTGTTCAGGCTATATACACATGTACTATTTAAGCTAATGAGTTAGGGGAAGGACAATTGAATTTAGAAGAATAATACAAATACTTAGCACCGTGTCTTACTACCTGTCAGGTTAATGCTTAAGTACTAATTACTCTAATGGGTTAGGAATTTGGAAGGTTAAATATAGAGGAAGTGAACCCGCATTTTTGTGGAGGGAGAGTGAAAAACCACCCCCAGTCCACCCGAGCAAGATTCAAACCTCGATCTCCCCGTCCTTGGCAGTCTAGCTCAACACGAAACTTGGCACGTTAGCTTCTTCGCCACAGATGCGGGTAATTTAGAAAAAGAAGTGTACTCAAATTTGCATGGAGGGAGGGTGGAAAACCACCCTCGGTACACCCGCCCAAGATTTGAACCCCAATCTCCCTATCATCGTCAGTCTAGTCTATTGTGAAGTGACACCTTATAACATGTGACCACTGAAGCAGACTCCTACATAATTCATCATTCATCATTCTCTTTGATACTCTTCCGTTTCCCATCCTCATTGCATGATCATACCCTTCAGTCAAATGTTTTATGCTTGAGAAAATATAAATTTTTTCTTATTTATATAACTTTAAGCACTAAAATCACTTTTAAATGGGCTTATTGCTTTTTTTGTTTTTGAAGTGTAACAGGGAAGGAAGTCAACCTGAAAGGATAGTTAAGTTAGACCTTGGTATAAACATATCTATCTTTTCATTAATTTATGCACGCTTCAGACTTCCATCTTCCTATAACTTTCACAGGTACACATTATTTTTAATTTTCAGAAATATTCCATTTTAATAAAAAAGAATAACTAAAAACACAAAACAATTAACAGAAAAAATTTGGAGTGACATATTTTACATATAATATGAAAATTAAACTAATGTATATTTTTTGTTTTAGCTCACCCCAGAAGCGTTCCATGCCCATTCACAGGCCATGTCTGGTGTAGTAGCGTTCATGATACGGCAGGGGACGCGTCTATTCAATATACCTCCCAACTTGGCCACTGACATTCGAGCTTACTGGGCAGAGAAGGAACGTCGAAAACTGTCTCCCAAGGTAACTTTAGATAGGGGGCGACTGGTTATAGGTTTTCAAGGCTCACATATTTTTGATAAACTAGAGCCTGGAACCACAACTTGAAATTAAGATTATTATTTTATTTATAAACAGCCAGATCCTCATTGATTGGTCACCTTGGCTTTCACAACACTAGAGAGCCTTCATAAATCTGTTTTGGAAGTTGTGCCAGTGGTTAGCGATTTTTTTTAAAAAGGGAGCCCAAACCTTATAAAATATATAAAAATTGGAAACACGTAAGAAAAAATTAATTTACTGTATTGGCCCGAATATATTGCGCTGTTTTTCTCCTAAAAATGGCCTTCCGAAAGCTGTACTCATATTATATGCACGGAATAATATTTTCACTGAAAAAAAAAACTGGCATATTCTTACATAGTTCTAGTTTATAGCATGCTGGAACTTTACTGGCTGGTGGAAATCATAACACTTGTGTAATATTAAACTCAAGGTCAAAATGAAGTGTTTTCCACCATTCATTGTCACTGAACTAGTAATTCAGTAGGACAGTGTTAGTATGTATTTTAAATCATTTATTTGAACAAAGAAAGTACAATACAAAATTATTTAGTTTAAACATGCTTGTTGAAAATAAATGTAATCACTAGTGTTTTTTATTCAATGCATTGCAAATGACACATGAATCGATAAATAAATAAGTCTATTTAAAAACTGTTCCCATCTTTGCGTGAGTGGCAACATCGTTGTAGACTGCGCTCAACCTGCACATAAATAAAATGTGAGGGTCCAGGTTGCAGGCTAGTGAAATAGGCTGAGCAAAGGAAATGGGAACCCCCTTTTCCTTCACTTCAACAATACTATTGGAGTACCGAGTTAAACCAATATTACCGAATTCTTTAAATTGTGTTTTACAAGTATTATTTGTACATTAAAATGCAAATTATTTGTGCGTAGGCTTACCTGGTTTTGGGCTTCGTGTGTTCAGCTGATAAAACACATAATTAGTCAATTTTCGGCAGAAGAGAGGAAAACACCAACACCATGTTCAACCTTTTCCAGTCTGTTTTTTACTCTCTTCTGAAACAGACAACAATAGTATCTAAGACCCGCCACGATGGAGTAGTTAGCTAACACGCTGGTATTGTGTTGAGCTATACTGCCAAGGATGAGATCAAGGTTCGAATCTTGGTCGGGTGAACTGAGGGTGGTTTCTCCTAAATTGTTTTCCCCTCTTTCTCCATGCATATGGGGGTTCACTTCCTTTAAATTCAACCTTCCTTATTCCTAACACATTAGCATAATTAGTACATAGCGTATAACCTGAACAGGTAGTCAGACGCGGTGCTAAATAATAATAATAATAATAATAATAATAATAAAACAGAATCTAAGTTACCATAATCAACCTATAGCAATGATGCCATAGTCCATTATGTGTTTAACTCTCTTCTGTTGAAGAAGGGGACCAATGTACCCTGAAAATTACAAAACTATGTGTTTTGTTGTGTTTTAATTGTGAATCTTGAGGCCTACAAATTTCTGGTACATATGTAGGCCTTGCCTTTCTATCCTCCTTTCAACGTTTAATCTTAGTACATTAATGAAATTTTTCAAAACTTTACATCCTCATTTGACTGTATTGTCTAAAACCAACTAATCACTTGTGTGTTTAGCTCGATGAAAGTGTTCACGAGGGCGGCAGCGTGACAGCTAGCACAGTGTTTACATTTCTGGACCGTGCTCGAACCGCTCAGAGTCACGAAGGAAATCCCACCGAGACAGCTCTGGCGGCGCTCTACGCTCACATCCAGTCCTTACCAGAGTCCACACACAAGAGGAGACTTGTCAAGCAGTTCAACAGGGAAAATGGGCCTGGGACCCCTCAGGGCAAGGGTACACGCAATCGAAGCTTGGGGGATTCCATTAAGGTATGAAGAAAGGAGCACAGCTTGATCTCTTAGTGGACTACAAAACTTATAATCTTGCTACATTAATAAAACATTAAACACCGTGGTTGGCTAATTATTTTGTAATCAAAACAATGGAAGTCTTTCTTGAGAGTTCTTTACTATACTTTACATCCATCCATTATTGTTTCCAGCCTGTGGCCTGGGCTAGGGTTTTATCCAAGCCATATATTTTCCACTACCGACTTGCTAGGCCTTTCATAGCTTCATATCCTTTAAAACCTAACTTAGGACTAGAACAGGCACAACATTCAGTCTTGGGTATTAATTCATCACTGTGAAAGGGTAAACCCACATTTCACCAATGACACTTTTTTTTGGCCAAGCCGGGACCCTTAGATCAGTAGGCAAACACACTACCGACTAAGCTAAGGTATCAAATTCTGAAAGTTCTTCTTGTCTTGAAACTCTCTAATACATATTTATGAGGGATGAAACCCTTGAATCTTCAAACACTTTGAATCCCTAAGGCTATATTTTATGAATCTGAGAAAATAATGGATTTGAGATTTAAAAAAAATTTAGAATCTGAATTGGTTTTAGAACTAAGGTGGTGGGCCAACACATAGCTATAGAACAAACTTAACTAGACCATGTACATTTGATGCAAAATTTAACTGAATCTATGAATAACTTTGATGGGATCTCGAATCTCTCAAATTCATAAGGATATTCGAGGATCTGAGAAAATTTCAGATTCGAGGCACAAATCCTTTTAAAAAAATTAGAACACTAAAACTTAAAAATCAGGCCCCAGACTAGTAATTTAACACTTAACTGAATGTGTGAGAACCATATTTTCTATTCGAGACTATCTTGAGACAAGAATACAAAGAAGCATTGAGGCACGAGAACAAGATGAGAAAACACATTAAATTATTATAAAGAGTAACCCGCCTCGGTGGCGTAGTTGGCTAACGCGCTTGTCGTGTTGAGCTCGACTGCTGAGGACAGGGAGATCGAGGTTTGAATCTCGGTCGGGTGAACTGGAGGTGGTTTTTCCTAAATGGTTTTCCACTCTCCCTACATGCAAATGCAGGTTCACTTCCTCTAATTCGACCTTCCCAATTCCTAATCCATTAGTGTAATTACTACTTAAAAGCGTATAACCTGAATGGGTAGTAAGACGTGGTGCTAAATAATAATAATATTATTATTATTATTAAGAGTAAATACTTTTGAAAAAAAAAAAGTTAAACAATGGAAATATCGGTTTTTAAATTAGAAATAACTCTTAAACACAATTTAAAAATAAGAACACTCAAATAAAAATCTAATAATAAAACAAATAATTAAAATGGTTTCAACACCCATGTCTTTAAGGACTTTAAAATTACAATAACAATTATAAAACAAAGTTAATAAAATGAATAATTGCATGATGGCTTGGAAATATATAACAAGACAGTGTAGAAACACTGTACAGTGATGTAAAGTAAGTGATAGTGAAGGAAGCCAACCTGAAAGTATAGTTAGGTTTGGCTTAGATAATAACAAATACACTTCTCTCTTCATGTCTTCTTAAACCTTTTACACTTTCCACTTCTTTTAAACTCCCACGGTTGCACATTAGTTAGAATTTTCGCGAATATTACTTTTTCATTAATGTATCTTCATATGAAAGATAAATATTTACAAATATTCAAAACACTGTGCAACTGTGGAAGTTTTAAAAAGTGGGAAGTGTAAAAGTGTAAGAAGAAATAAAGAAGTGTTTTTGTTTATATCTAGGCCTAACCTATTCTTTTAGGTTGGCTTCCTTCACTATCACTTTAAATTATTGTAGAGTTTTTCTACACTGTCTTGATTAAAAGTTAATACAATTGACGTTTTAATAAGTTAATATTTCCCCAAAATATGCTTCTGTAACTTAATTTACTGTATAAGAAAATGTAAGTATCATAAACAATTAGAAATGTTATGTGTTTCTTATTTTGTTTATTACATATATATATTTACAATTACTTCAATAACTTATTTAAAAAAATAATAAACTTATAGTTAAAATCAATTTAAAAACGAATTATGAATTAGCAAGTCGTTATTTGATTCTTAAAACATGATAGCGCTTACTAAGGGATCAGATTACCTGAATCAATTTTAAACAAACAATCTATAAACAATACATAGGCAAAATAAACAGTTTTATCAGTGTCTGACTGTTGACAGTATTTATTTTTCATGAAACCCAACAAAATATCGTCGGTGACCTGGTGGTCTAGGGGTAAGGTGTCAGACTTCTGTGCTGGCGGCCGGGGTTCAATCCTCTGTCCCGGCACAGATTTATCTAATTACCAAACCCTTCCTTCACCTCTGACAAGACATCTTGTGAATGTGGGGAATGCCAGGCCTCCACTGTGGTTCGGATTCCACGTTAAACTGTAGGTCCTTCATTTCATCTCACAATCACCCTACCATTACACATTAGCGTAAGTGCGTATAACCCGAACGGGTAGTAAGACGCGGTGCTAATAACAATAACAAACAAAATATCTAACCTAAGGATCATATGAAATAAATTGGGGTTCTATGCATAGTTATAGATAGTTAAAACCATTTGGGTGGTAAGAATTAACAGTATCTTTTTTTAATAATTTTTTTAAAAATAATGTTTTTATTCATGGTTATCTCTTTTGTCCGACAAAATGAAGATTACGGATTAAGTTGTATTTTTCAAGTAGGCCTAACTAAGTAATTTTTGAATTAAAAATATTATGCTTTGTTTATGAGGTGAAAGATTTTACCATCGAATTCAGTAAAACACGGAATCTTTGAATTTCTAATACTTGTCAGGATTTGAAGATTCGAGTGGCCTAATTCTAATAATATATTTCAACTAAACTTTGTCAAACACATGATGCCCTAGAAAGAAAGAAAAAAATTGCTTTTCACTATGTGGTCTGTATTTTTTTAACAGAAGCACATTTTCAATAAGAGCCAGAAGAGGCACAAATATCTGAAGCAACAAGGAGAGTCGGGCGGTCTACTCTCGCGGACCCAAGATGGGAGTGAGGTGAGCATACTATTATTTTGTTTCTTAACTTAGGTATCAGAGTGACTACAAACAAGGAAAAAAAAAAGTTTTGAAACTTAATTTTTATAATTTTATTTGTTAAAGACCGCACAGTAAGTCTCAGTGGTATAAATTTACAGTTTTTTGGGGGGTTATAATGACACTTAAAGCCATTTTCAAGTACAATGTTAAACACAGCCAAAGTATAGGTAAAGTAGAAGACATGTGGATTTGCTTGCTACGACATTTGAGGATTCACTTTCAAGAAATGATGCAATAAAGTTAGTTGCAGAGGAGTCACACAAAAGTCTGGTCTCGAGCAGGCTTCGGCTGTACTTGGCTCATACTTCAATGATATTTCCTCAAGATGGCGTGGCATGCATGAACTATCGAGACAACACTTATTTTGATATTGCAGGCCTAGATTTCGATAAGCCAACTATTCAATTAATATACACTGGTGTAATACAACAGATACAAATGAAAGCCCTGTGAAATTATATATTGGTCAAACTACATTCACCTTTTGGAAATTACAGGAAGGGTTAAAATTCCGGGTTATTTCATCCCACCCTGCCATAGTTAAAACTTAATTTTTTTATAATCATATCAGTCTTGATCTGTTCCAATAAATATTCACTCTTCCACACTAAAAACCTTGTTTTTCACCTTTACTGCCATTTTAACAAATCCCTTTGTTTATAATCAGTTTGGTTAACTTTACTAGCAAAACTGTCACTACCAAGGCAGTGAATGTAGATAATTTTATTTCCTGCTGGGGTGTGGTACCTCTGGTAATATTTCATCATGTAACTGCTAGCAAGGCAGGTGATAGAATTGATTTGGAATTTTCTTCAACTTCACTTCTACTTCCCTGGTACTTCGGCTGTTTTTAGCATCATTCTTGTATACCACCACCCCTAGGTCATGAGATCAAAGAGGAAGGAATGATTTTCTTAATGGATTAGCCATAAAACTTATTTGTCCATTGGCAGCCATGTAAAGTGTGAACTGTTTTCTTCTTTTCATTGTAAAAGCCTGTGTTATCTTCTTTTTATATCTTTTCATCCATCTTTGAGATAACTTGTTCTTATTTATGGAATAAGATAAAAGAAAGAAAGATGGCTTTTGCAATTATAAGAACACAGTTCACGCTTTACACTGTTGTCACTGGATAAAGAGGTAATGGCTGACTCTTGAAGAAAATAAATTGTTATCGCCCAATCCACCAATCTAAGTTTTACTCTATTGGAATTCATCAGGAGCGAGTTTGAAACAGAATGCGACACAACTTCTTGGGTAGCTAATCACCATCTTATCCAATTGTGCCATGATTGAATCGCCCCAACCATAGACATTTTTTTAGTTATAACCACATTGTCATTTTTTATTATTATTTTTGTTATATAAAATAATATATTCATTAATCACTTAATTTTAAAACATTGAATTAAAGGCCGGCAAATTAACAACAGTTTTTCGTACTTTTAACAAAATTCACAGGACTTGACTTCTTTTTTTTGGCACAACATCTTACTACCCATTCGGGCTTATATACTAACTATGCTATTGGGCTAGGGATGAGGAAGGTTGTATTCAGAGAAAGTGTACTCATAAAGAGAGAGAGGGGGAAAAAATGTAGGGAAAAAACCCTCAGTACACCTATCCGGGTTCGAACCACGATCTCCCCAACAAAAGCAGTCTAGTTTACTGCGAGAGTAGTGCCTTAGACCATGCGGCCACCGAAGCGAGTACCTGCCTATTTTGAGGGTAACGTTTTTATCTGAATATATCAGACTGTCTTCTTCCGTTCCCCCGTCACTCCCCTTTTGCGTTTGTTACTCATGCATTTTAATTCAAGACTAGCAGAAGGACCCGGCGTTGTTACCCCAGGCAATGCTTTTCTTTGTTTCAAACAGAAAAAAAAATCTTCAATTTATTTCGTTCGGCCCAGTTTTTAATAAATTTATAAAAATCTAATAAAAAATTTAAAATTCCAGCTGTGAGGTGCACATGTTTGTGCACATGGGGTACTTAATTTTAAAATTTCAGCCCTTTGCGTGTGGTAGATATTGCACAATGCTCTTGACAAACAGACAAACAAACTCTTCACTTTATTAATATAGATCATGGTAATGCTAAGAATTAAATGGTTTTTTTTTAAAGATTGCTAATCACCCTGAGCTACTATCACTAGTGGAAGAATGTTAAAGGAGTTTGATGACATTCAACCTCTTGCTGTGTCATTAATTGTTAAAGTGAAATATTTTTCATTACTTGTACAGCAAAATTGGTGAAACATTGTAACTTTACAGAACATCTTGGAATGCTTTAAGAATTGTGATGTCCTGTATGTAATGTTGATGTCCATACTAACTCCATGCATGATGTTTGTGTCTTCCACTAACCTTACTTCATACCAGCTCACAAACCTTAACAATAATAATGCAGCTAAAAGTTATTAAATATAAAATATATCTCTATAAAGAAAACCTCTTTTCGCTTTATGAGGTAATTGTATTATATTTGGAATTAGATAAAGGGAAGGTGGATAGAAACATATAAAAGGAACAAACACAATATGGCTTTCACAATAAAAAGAACGTAATTCACACTTTACATTGCTGCCATTGTATAAAGAAGTAATGTCTGCCTCTTTAAGAAAATGTATCGCTAATGTCCAATCCCCTGACCTAGATTTCATTCCTGGAATTCATCAGGAGGGTGTGTGAAAAGCGCAACTTCCCTAAAGAGGAAACCAAAAAGAACACCAAAGGGAGAGAGAGGAAACTTTTAAAGAATGATAGTACATTTAGATAGGAACATGTAAAAGGAATAACATACAGGACAAACACATTTCCTGTGTTTGTACATTATCCTTTCAATGAGAAATGAATATATAAATTTAAAACTTAATAATGTAAACAAAAAAACAAATAGGTAGTTAGAATTTTTCTTAGTGCAGGTTATAGCTTAAGATTTGAGTACTTGCATACCCCTAGTAACCAGCATTCTTACCTAAATACGTCTGGAAGTTGCAGTGCAACCCACAGATCACATGTAAAAACTAGCTTTCACCAGCCACTGAAGGCTTCTTTAAGAGTATTCTAAAACTCCTGAAGCAGATGAAAGTTAAAGTCCAGTCACTGTAGGAATTGTTTTCTGAAAGGCCTTTTTCCCTACTAGAAATCTATTATATAGAAGGATATTGGTAGGAAAAAAGAACTTTCAGAGAGTAATTCCTACCGTGAATGGAGTATAGCACTCAAATTAGAGATGTCATATAATTCCTTCACCCCTACCACTTGATTCTCAATTTTGGTTCCTCAACATTTACATTGCAAATATTTTTCCGTTCATCTTACCTCCTCACCAAACTGCCGATAAATGACAGGGAGTTTGAGGTTCAAATACCATTCAGGTGTACCAATTTTTTTTCTCCCTAAATGGGGTTTAACTTCTCCCTCCATGCAAACATGGGTACACTTCCCCTAAATTAAACCTTCCGCATCCTTAATACATTTGTGTAATTACTATATAGGTAGACATATAACCCAAACAGGTAATGATATGTGGTGATTGAAAAAAAATCTAACCTCACATTAAAGTACAGTTTTTAAATAAACAACATTTTTTAATGAATTTGCACCAAAAAAAACTTATTTCCGCCATGTTTGCTTTGTGCAAGATCAGTAAAACACAAGGTCATGTTGAGTGTATTTATAATTTGCTGGAACAAAAGTTAAACATAAAAAAAAAAGTTTCAATTAAGAATAACTGAAATCTGAATATTAACATTTTTCTGATATGCCAGAACTTTAATTTCCTGGGATATAAGAGCTAATAATTAGATGGGTACCGATTCAGTAAAACCGATTGTTGATTACATTTAATTGCTGATGCACTAATAATCGCCTGATAACGATTCATCAGTATCCGCATAAATACACCTCTACTAGTAATCGAGATATCCGAGATATTAAGATCTGTTCTTGATTCTTTCTGATAAGAATTATAGATATTAAGATATTTGGGAATCAAATTTGACATTCTTAGTTGAAATGTGTTAGTGTAATGTTTCAACAATGTTTACATCAGTATTACACAGCAGGGTTGTGGAATCATTACATCAATCCTTCAACTCAGACTTATCTATTTTCCGACTCTTTCAGAATTTGCATGTATATTAATTAATAATAACTTTACTGCAGTAAAATGCTCCAATACAAATTACTTCATGGGAAGCTTCTTTGACATTGTGAATTTATATTATTTAAATAGATTAGTCAATTAAAATTACAAATATTCGTACTAAAATTAAAAAAGTTACATTTATCATATATTGTTACAATACAGAATGTTTTAATTTCTATGCCAGACTTGGTACATTTTTACCGGCTCCCAATTCCACAGCCCTGTTAACCAGACTAGTGTGCTATGTATATCTTAAATTTGTTATATTTGGAAGAAGGTACAGAAAAGGTTTATACAAAACAGATCAAAGGAACGAAAATAGGTTTTCTCTATAGAGATATATACCTTAAATTTGTAACTATTATAACTTTTATACTAATTTATAGCAAAAAATTACTAAAACACCAATGAATATAAAATTAAGAGCATATTGATTTGAGATTATTGTGTGTGTCTGTGTGTGTGTGTGTGTGTGTCTGTGTGTGTGTGTGTGTGTGTGCGTGTGTGTGTGTGAGATAAAACACTTGGTTGTTTTAGTGCCAAATTTATTTCATCCATCTTAAGACATTTAAAATCCCTCTATTAATTCGAAGTTGTGTTTTTTCCTCTTTTTGTCATGTTATTCCCATATAACTGGGTAACTTAGATAACTAGCCACAAATATAATCAAAGTGTGGTAATTTGCTCATTAGATAAAATCCAAATTTACATGTCTGGAATAACTTCTACTGTAGAATACATAAATCTACAACATGATGAAATAATTGGTTTGAGTTTAATAACCTATATGGGTAATTTCTCCCAATTTCATCCAAGGAAAGTTGCTAAGTTGTCTCAATTGCAAATTGGTTGAATGACTGATCCAAGTTAACTATAACCAAGGAGTGGTAGGTAGTTGCTCTTAGTTCAATCAAGTAATGAAGCTAATTTGATCAAATTTAGAATAAATAATAATTTTATTGCAGCTCTGCTAACCAAATTATTAATTTTTTTTTTCACTGCTATATTTAAAAGTTTCTCATGGGGGTTTGTGAGTTCTTCGCTTGGCATGTCTTGTAAACATGTCCTATTCCCCCTTCCTGCATGTACACTGGGATGTTCCAGACCTTCTCCGCTAGGAAACTTTTACAATGGTCTCAGGATGATGACGAGGGCTGTGGTATGACCCTCTGCGGGTCATTGGGCCGCTCCAGGAAATACAGCCCGCGTGTCATCCGCCTCAGGCGCTCCTACAGGGCTAGAATATCCCAACACACATTCGATGAGACAGCCGGCCGTACCTGGGAAGATGACACGTCACTCCAACACCTGGCAAGTCAGGAGAAAGAATTAGCTAGTCAAAAGGATGCTGCATCGGATTCCCTAGAAAGGCAGGGGGCTTCTTATCCTGCTTTCGAATCCCCCCGCCGCTCAATTTCTGAACCTGCTCTCGTTTCCACGGCGCCTTTGCTAGACTCAGGGTTGGTTGAAGATAGCTCTTCCCCAACCCATATTTGTCTCCCTCCACCACCTACAGGGGTTAGGCCCACTTTTACCAGCACTCCGGCGCCCCCTAGAAGGAGCAGTACCGCTAGCTGCTTGATGGTGACACCCAGTGACAGCACAGCTATGTCACCCATCACCAGGTCGGCCCAGAGGATGCCTCCAGCCATGCAGGTATGCATCCACCCTAATCCTTTTCCTTTTCATCATGTCACAAATGGGTCAGAAAGTTCTAGCACGAGTAAATTTGCTTTTTATATTTTCAAGGGTTTGTATATTCAGATCTTAGAACAAACACTAGCTTTTTCATAATTTCCATTTCATTGAATGTAATTGAGGAATACATTTTCATCTTGCAAGCATTCTTAAATATCTCGCAAATAATACTCCAGAGAAACATAATATGGCTGCCATTCACTTAAAATTGCGGGCTTTTTTAACTTTCAAAACCTATGGTGGATATTGCCAGCTGAAGGGTTATTGTAATGTAACACTCCTCTTGGTTATTTTCAGGTTAATAAAGTTCTCAGGGTCATCCAGTATCTGATTCACAACTTTTACTGTTTAGTACTTATACTCATGACCATTCACGTTGAGTTTTAGATTCTATAAAACTATAAATGTACACTCTCTTTACACTGGAAGGTATCAGTCTTACCAAACAGCTTACCATAGTGTAATGATGTAAGGTAATCTTGCTACCTTACAGGGTAAACCAAGGGTACAAAGAATTTAGAATATCTTAAAGTTGTCTCGAAGACTTTTATTTCTCAAACTCATCATTGAGTTGAACATTTCTTTATAAAAATAACCTAGCATAAAAAGCAAGCTCCACAGTGCTGTAAAGTGATATGATTATTTCTGACCCAGTTTGTTGGTGGTGACTATAACATGTTCCATCCTGCTTGCTTGTGTCACACCACAGAATGGCATGATACACTCTGCTTGTTTGTCTCTTTGCTTGGGTTGGCATGGTAGACTTGACATAATATAACATTGTCACGTGTTTATTGTTTATGATTGTTAACACTGTTATATAAACTAGCATTCTTGGATGGTGGATGTTGAATATGTTTTATATGTGTGAACTAAAGGCCATAACAATTCATATGTTTTATTATATATAGAACACTAGACGAGTTTTCACAATTGTCTTGGTCCCGAGTGTTTTCGACCAAATGGTTCTGACCCGGGTGGAGTGCGAAAAGGATTTTGTGATGTTTTTCTTAAACAAAAATTGTGGTTGGGGTAGAATAGATCTAACAGCTGGTAGGTGAATTTATGTAATCCTACTACATGTACTGCAAATCGACAGAAAATGAGCTATTTATTTTTATTCTTAGTTAGATTGGTGCTTATTTTGACTAGTCCTAATATTTACACAACATATCGAGCTAAACATATCTTCCCAAAAATAACCTTAAGAAAATATTAAGTATGTATGTAATATTAAATATTCCTAAATTACATAGTTCTTTCTTTCATTTATACATAACTAAATAGTTTTTAAGTGCCCACTTACTGTCTTGTATTTCTAGCTAGTAATTTCTGTCCATTTTAATTTACAAAAAAGTTCAAATCCATTTACTATGAAGTTATACTCGTTTAGATCTAACATAAGAAGTGATGCTGTTTTGAAATGGCACACACATTTTCAGCTCATTGATCGTAACCATATTGTTTAGTCTGGTCAAGGAAAGCATTACCAAACAGCTCTGGTATTGTCTCAGTCATAAACATTTCACTAACATTGATATCAGGTCAGCCGCAAAAAGTTGTGGTCGTAAACATCGTTATATGATAATCATGAAAGCACGCCTATAGCAACTGATTCTCCTAAATTTGATGTTATATTTTAGCTATATGTTGGTCGACTCCTTTGTTTCTCAAATGCGAATTTTGAGCTATTTTTCAAATCTCAGATCCAAATTTGAATCTTTGAAAACTTATAAATGTCTAATTTTTAAAGTGAAAATATTTATAATTGAATTTAAAAAAGTTATCTTAAGAGTTTGTTTAATCTTGAATGAGTAGCATATAAAAGTCTACCCTGAACCACCAATGGCTTTGGCTCAAAGATATTTCTTTGATCCAATGAATTCACTTGACCATCACAAACTTTGCCTTATACTAACAATGTAGAATGAATCTGCGGTCAAAACGATTCCTGTATATTATTATTATTATTAGCACCGCGTCTTACTACCCGTTCGGGTTATACGCACTTACGCTAATGTGTAATGTTAGGGTGATTGTGAGATGAAATGAAGGACCTACAGTTTAACGTGGAATCCGAACCACGGTGGTGGCCTGGCATTCCCCACATTCACAAGATGTCTTGTCAGAGGTGACGGAAGGGTTTGGAAATCAGATAAATCTGTGCCGGGACCGAGGATTGAACTCCGGCCGCCAGCACAGAAGTCTGACACCTTACCCTAGACCACCAGGTCACCCAACAACAATTTTCTCTTTTACAAGTAAATATGATGCCTGTATTAAAAGGTATTGATGTGTGCACTATATTACACAAAATCAGTAACGTTCCAAAACGAAAAATACATACTTTTTATTATGTTTAAAATATTGTTTCGAGTTGGATAAAAAGAAATTATTTAAAAAAAATGAAATAGTATGATAAAACTTAAGTTTACGTTATTTTAAATGTACTATATAACAGGTAATTAAAGATCTTTACATTTATAACAAAACTGTGATCTTTTACAAGTGTTGGCAACCCAAAACCTAAACATATGATTTTCGAACTGTCATCCAGGTAAAAACCTATTGTGAACGGAATATAAGAACCCTATTTATCCCCCCTTTTTTTTTGCTGATTTTTAATGTTAAAAAAATGGAGTGTCTTATATGCACATATTTCAAATATTAGCAGGTAGTTATTTTATCATTGCAATTTAAAAAATATAACTATAAATTATTAACAACCATATATAATGTTTTTGGTGGATTACATCTGTCTATTCTTAAAGTCACTAGCCAGTGCTCAACCTGTCATGGAATATAGGTAAAAGGGAATTCTGCCTTAAAAGCTTAAACAGATTAATTTGTTGTTTCCCCAACCTTGCGTTGTAAAATATTGCAACAATATTTAATTTAAAGGGGAAGTTTGGTCCAATATGGGATTTTTTATTCCCCCCCCCCCCCCCTCTTCCTAAATTAAGGCGGGTCTTATTTGCAAGTAACATACAATACAGCAATGGGCAGATATTTATTTAATTTTAAATTTGCATGTCCACTACCATCATTTTTAATTTATTTTTAATTCTAGAGTAAAGGGGTTGTTTGAACTTCTCAAACCTTTGGATCTGGCTATGGTCACACCACTTGTCATGCACATTTCAAGCACATCAATGTTATGAGCACATAATATTTGCACTTTTAGTTTTAAAATTAATTAATGTTTTTTTCTAATCTTTTAATGCACCTTATTTTCTGGGTCATTAATTACATCAACAAAAACCTAACTTTCCATATTCCAAAACTACAATAAGAATGCAAAACAATGTATCAGCTGTATTGATGGTTGTGGGGTCTAGGCGTCACACTACAGTAGACAAGATTGCTAGTAATGGAAGGATCAAGGCTCAAATCTCCACTACTGAGGGTGTTTTTTCCAAAATAGTTTCCCACTCTCCCTCAATACAAATGCTGGTAAATTTATTTTAAATATTATCCCCTTCATCCCCGCCCCATTTGTGTAAAGATGTGGATGGGTAGTAAGATGCACACAAAAAATTCTACAAAGCACCTAGGTTGATGTTGTCAGACCTAACCAGATCTTGAAACTAGAGCGGCAGGCTTTGCAAATAGCTTCATAAGACCCAGAACAGACTTAGATCAATTTTTTTCCAGCCAAGAAACGTTTATTATTTTACTGTTGGGGACGTAGTAACTTAGAATATTTTCAGTGTTTCATAAATATTTTCATCGGAGTATTTTAGTGCCTGTGCACTGGTTACTAATTATGAGTTTACTTTCCTAATGAATTGAATAGACTGATAAAAATTAATTTTAAGGAATTACACCAGAATTCTTTTTACAAGAGGAATGGGCAGCCACTTTGTGATGAAAAAGTACAAAGCCGGTTAAGGGACGTATTTAAGAATACTGGCTTGGTGTTGAGCATACACCAAACTATCCAGGTGTTAATTTATTTGATTAATAATACAATTAGCAAAGTACCCCTTAAAATAGAAGAAAATAATTAGTAATAACAAATTTAAAAGAAAAGTTTCAGTTAACTACCTTTAAATAGAAATATATTTAAGAAAAATAAACTTAAATTGAATAAATTCTTATTTAGTATGTAAAACACTCCCCAGAGAGCCTTTTAAAATAAAAATGTAAAGCAACACTTTCAAATTTTTAAACATTATCAGTAAACTACCCATAAATATTTTTTATTTGTAAAACAAGTACTAACTACACAGTTCTATTTATAATTTAAAATACCTACCCCATATCCATTTTGAACAAAACTATTAGAAGCATTTTTGTAAAATTTTCTACTTTTAAAAATAGTTCTGAAAAAATATACACTTATTTTCATTGTTAAAGTGAAAATTACAATTTTGCCTTGAAGTTTGACCATCAATCAAAATCATCAACTGTTTCCAGCCTTTGGCTGGTTCACTTTAGTAAAATGTCTATATCTTCCTCTATTCGTCCACCATTCTTCCTCCTTTAATTTCTTCCATACTTCTCCTCTCACTTGAACAGTTTCTGTTATCTACTTCTCCCATGCGCTCTTTTCCCCACATACTTAATTTTTTCACATACAACATTTTCTTAGGCATCGTCTCTTTTTCCATCCTCATATGCCCATATCAGTTCAGTCTTGCTTCCTCTACTATCTCATGTACTCCCTGTACCTTACCATCTCACCCTTGCTTCCTCTACTATCTCATGTACTCCCTGTACCTTACCATCTCAGCCTTGCTTCCTCTTCTATCTCATGTACTCCCTGTACCCCTACTCTTTCCCAGATAATTTAATTCCTAATCTTGTTTCTCTTCATGATAGTTAACATACTCCTCACAAATTTCATTCCCATAGCCTCCACTTTCCTAGTCTCTCTTACATTCAATGTCCATGCTCCTGCTGCATTTTTGACAATTGGTCCAAAGTACGTCCTGTACAACACTTTCTTACACTTCAAGGGGACTTCCCTTCTCCATAACAGGTCTCTTACACACCTATAGAACAACTCTCCCTGCTGTCCTTTTCTCGTTAAATACTCTCTACTCCCACCTTTCTCCTCATTCACGCTTCCAAGATATTGTACTTTTCTCAGCTTTCTCAGCTGTACTTTTCTCCAATCAAGTATTTCATTACGTATTCACTTGCATGAGTAATGAACAAAAACCTAAATCAACAACAATATTGTATGTCTCCACTGTTCTGATTCGTTCCTTGCTAATCATAACAAATCGCGTGCATTTGAACCTGGACCTCCCCATCACCAGGACTGACACCTTTGTCAACATGCTCACTATTGCAGGTCACAGACAATTAATATCAGTTCAAACATGTGTGCCATTGAAGATCAATACATACTTAGTGGTTGACAGTTATATAAACGGGTAAAACACGATCAAGAAACAATTTAAAAAATTGCATGGAAAACCTGGAATAATCAGGGAATTTGAAAAAGGAATTTCTGTGGCCACCCTGATTCAGATTGCCCATTACTATCTGACACTCATTTTCCATGTGTCTTTCTAGATATTCCTCAAACTTGTTCTTCTTCTTCTTCTGTTGGTCACCTCACTTGTGGGGCGTACACTTATGTCAGTTCCGCCTTTTTTTTCCATTCTCTCATTAATAACCAAATAGTTATAATTGCCAATTATAATGAATCCTAAATTTATGATTTACATTAGGATATAAAACATTTTTAGATGGATACAATTATCACATTTTTTATAGTAAATTTATGCATAGAAAAAGCTACAAGAAAGCACGATACAAACAAATATAAGGTTAAACACATTATGCTCATTTGGTTTTTGTTATTAGTAATGATGATTTATAATGAAATTATAAAAATAAACAACATGCAAACATATTTATAAAAACATTTATGGCATTACTTTATAAAAGAACATGATCAAATTTACTTTAGAAATAACAGATTTTCAAATATACTATAAATAATTTTTCTCCTGTCTTTTGAGAAACTTATACTCAAACTAATAATAATTAAAATGCAAAATATGTTTATTTTGGCCCTATAAAAAAATTGTAATTTTTTCTACATAAATTATTTATTAGAGTTGTGTGAATATTCAATTCAAAGTTCACTATATTAGTATTCACACACCCTTACTTATTGACAAAATAAGGTTTACACTAACACAACTAATGTACCCTCAGCTTACTCTAAAAGGTAGCGAGCTTATCTTGCTTGTGTCCACTATGGCTTAGATTCTAAAATAGGGCAATAGTGTAATCATTCAAGATAAACAGGGCGTACTTAATGAAAGATTAGTGGCTATGTGGTGTGTCTGCAAGGTTAATGTTATGTGCTGTGCGTAGGAGACGATGATGACCCCGCGATGCCGCAAGCCCGTGCTTTTAGTGTCTGACTCTGACTTGTGCCACCTGGCCGAGTTGGGCTCTTGGGAGGGGGGCAAGGACCGACAACAGGAGGAGAGTGACAAGGAGAACAGTGGACCCTGTTGCTCGGGCTGCTCCTCGCACTGTCTTACAGACTGCAGTACCTGTGGGGGTTCCCTCACTGACACTTTCAGGTGAAAAACTGTTTTCTCAGGCCGGGCTCACATTTAGGTTAAGCTTTGTTCTACTTCATCCTAATAAATTGTTTATCAATCTAGTCCGTTTACATTGTTTCATGATGAAACGGATTTTGATTTAGCTTGTCAACGTGTAACTTAAACAGTTGAATGTATTTTTTTTACCACAGTGAATGTTATAGAAATAATAGTAATCTTTAGATATTTTAAGAATTCTCTCTATATATAGATATGGTATTAAGAATGTGCAAAGACTCGAAAATATCTCAATTGAGATGAGAAAACTATATCTTGTCTCAAAAGTTAAAAATTAGTCTAAAAAATTTGAACAAAAAGAAAAAAACAATCTACTGTCCTAAGAAATTTACATATAAAATCGAGAATCTAGAAGAATTTAGAAGCTGATATATATATATCCCCTAATGCTTTAATGATGCAATTTTTAGTAAAAAAAACAACATTAATTTATCATTTTAATTATTATTATATATATTATATAGCGGCCGGGGTTCAATCCTCGGTCCCGGCACAGATTTATCTGATTACCAAACCCTTCCTTCACCTCTGACAAGACATCTTGTGAATGTGGGGAATGCCAGGCCTCCACCGTGGTTCGGATTCCACGTTAAACTGTAGGTCCTTCATTTCAGCTCACAATCACCCTACCATTACACATTAGCATAAGTGTGTATAACCCGAATGGGTAGTAAGACGCGGTGCTAATAATAATAATAATAATAATAATAATAATAATATACATATTATATATTTAATTATTATATAATATATATTATATATTAATTATATATAATATATATCATATTTAATTATATATATATAAATACTTTAATGATGCAATTTTTAGTAAAAAACAACAACATTAATTTATCATTTTAATATAGCTTGTCAACATGTAACCGGGGATAGGTCCTTCAAATATTGAAGGATACTCAAGATTTGAATATTTGAAATAGATAAATAATTCAACACCGCTATTTAAATATTCTCAAAGAATTTTTAAATAGCGGTTATATATATATATATACAGTTAAAATCACTCCAAATTTGAAGGAAAAGAATATTTAAATTGCGCTGTTAAATTTTTTTATCTATTTCAAATATTCAAATCTTGAGTATCCTTCAATATTTGAAGGACCTATCCCTGGTTACACGTTGACAAGCTAAATATATATAAATATAAATGCCTTAATGATGCAATTTTTAGTAAAAAAACAACATTAATTTACCATTTTAATTTCCTATATTAGCTTCTAAATTCTTCTATATTCTTGATTTTATATGTAAATTTTTTAGGACAATAGATTGTTTTTTCATTTTGTTCAAATTTTTTAGACTAATTTTTAACTTTCGAGACAAGATATAGTTTTCTCATCTCATTAGAGATATTTTCAAGTCTTTGCACATTCTTAATACCATATCTATATATAGAGAGAATTCTTAAAATATTTAAATATTACTATTATTTCTATAACATTCACTGTGGTAAAAATAAAAATACATTCAACTGTTTAAGTAAATATTGTTCATCAAACTCTTATACCAGTTAAATGCACCATCACAGTAATATAAAGGTTTGTTCATTAACTGTATTTATAAATTGAGTTACTGAAACTTATTAAGAAGTTCATCTTTTAACAACTAAAGGGCAGTATGATCACATCAAACTTAAGCTTTATAAGTTAATCATAGTTAAATGAGTAATCATTACTACAGATTCTACTTGAATAAATAATCTGTACAAAATTACTTTATCAAGCATTAACACCAGCCAATGAAAAAAAAACCTCCATGTTGTGAACCCGCGAAATAGCTATACCGACTGAGTATGTCGCCACCATTAGCGATGATAGTGCCAACATTTGTGACTAGAGGGTGTCATGTGGTCAGTACAATGAACCATCCAGCCAAGTAGCTTCTCATTTGTCTTCATGAGGCCGAGTTTGACCTCATTCCAGACCCACTGCTTCACAGATAAATTTTGGAAACTCCAAGGATCAAACTCAGGACCTCTGGATCTGTAGCTAGGAACTCTGACCATCATTTAAATACAAAATAATAATCTTTTCACAGAATTGTAGTTAGCTTTTTTTACAAATTCGAATCTTGAATTTTAATCCAAATCTGAAAAAAAGTATAAACTTAAGAGAAAATGTAAATATAAGTATAATAGAAAATACAAATGGTAACTAAATGTTAACATTCTTTCTATTCATTATAACATTCATACATTCACTTGAGTGTTACATTACTGATCTGGGCCTGGTTGTTAAGTTCATCCTATAGCTGCAATTGATTCTGAACTGCCAATAAGCAGTATTGGAACTTTAAAACAAATTTTACTTAAAAAATTGGAAACTTTTTATTTTAAGGATATACGTTTCTAATACAAAGATTTCTCGAATCTTGAATATCCTCAAGGAATTGAGGGGTTCAAGGGTCCCATCCCTACTTTAAAGCCTCTATCTATGTTCAATCAAATAGCACATAGATGATAGAAACTTGCCTCAATTTTTTTTTTTTAACTTGTACCTGTGGTTGTATGGTCTAACTCGGTGATATTCAACCTGAGGTATGTGAAGACATCCTAGGGGTACATAAAATTAAAAATAGTTATATGTGTGTGTGTGTATGTATATATATATAATATATATATATATATATATATATATATATATATTTTAGAGAGAGAGAAAGTACTTGTTTTATTATAACTTTTCAATTCAGGAAAATAATAAAAATAATTAGATATAGTTATTTATAAAAATTTTATGTACCCTTTAAGATGACTTAGCATACCTTAAGTTGAATACCAGCCAGTATTAAACCATACAATATATATTCATGCACATTTTTGTATATTTCTAATTTTAAACTTGAAACAATTTTGATGTAGGTTATAGAATATGTATAACTTGCGTTATGTACCAACAATTTTAGGGCTACAAAGTTAAAGATAAAATATATCTGGGGGTACACGAACAAAAAAGGTTGAATACCACTGTTCTAACGCATCACTCTCACATTCAACAGGATTATTGGTGACTAAGAGATAAGGGTTATAGTCCCGGGTAGTGTGTACTGATGTTTGTTTTTCCCTCTACATCACACATACACAGCTACATTTCCTTTAAATTCTATCTTTCCTCATGCTTACCCCATTGATGTATGTGAATAGTCCAAACATGTAATATGATGCTGTGTGAAAAAATAAATCAATTCCAGCATGTTTTTTTTCACCCCTGCAGTGTCTTATTGTTATTTTGTTCTAACTAAAGACTGCTTGTTCAGGTCATACCTCTTGAGCCGCAGTCTACTGACGGCCAGTCCCGTAGACCTCAGCTTCTCAAGCCGCACAGAGGACTTTGAGACATCAGACGAAGACATTCTTAATCGTGAGTCACCTCTCAATGACTCCCTCTTGTACTGCCTTAATGGCAACCCTCCGCCAACTGCCAGCAGGAAGCGATCGTCTGACCAGATGTCAAGGTCATCAACAAGTACAGAGGATCAGTCGTTGACCGTTGCTCCAGATCAACAAACGATCAATACAAACCAACTGCCGATTGATGTCTGCAATGAAAAGCCAATAAATGCGAAAGGCCCTTCGTCAAATTGTTGTGCCATGGTAAATGGGCCAAGGAAACTTATTAAAACTGTTCATGAAACGTCGTTATGAACGTGATTTTAATAGTATTACTGTATGTAATTTACAGTGTTCATTGTGTGGTTTACACACACATAGCCATCTATTACTTCTTTTATTGTTTTAAACAAATATCTATTTTTATTATTCTATATTTGGATATAAAAAAATAGCAAAAAATGATTATTTTATCAAAATAAAATATGTTAATTTCTATTTCTCCTTATCTCTATAAGGAAAACCTCTTTTCGCTTTATGAGGCAATTGCATTATATTTGGAAGAAGGTTTAGGAAAGGTGGACATAAAGGGGGGGGGGATGAATACAATATGGCTTTTACAATGAAAAGAAGAACACAGTTCACACCTTACACCGCTACCATTGGACAAAGAGTTAATGGTTGCCTCTTAAAGAAAATCGATTGTCACCACTCACTCCCCTGACCTAGGTTTCATTCAGGAGGAGTGTGAAATGTACAACGCAACTTACTAGTCTTCTCTTTTAGGAAGTTGCGTTGCATGTTTCACACTCCTCCCTGATGAGTTCTGATAGAATGAAACCTAGGTCGGGTTATTGGGCGGTGACAGTCGATTTTCTTTAAGAGGCAACCAGTACCTCTTTGTCCATTGGCAGCAATGTAAAGTGTGAACTGTGTTCTTCTTTTCATTTTAAAAGCCATATTGTGTTTGTTCCCTTTTATGTTTCTATCCACCTTTCCTATACTTTCTTCCAAATATTTCTCCTGTTCCTTGTCCCAACCTAAAATTATGACTTATTTCCTTTGCAATCTCAAAATATTTTGTACTACAAAACAGCAACACACATGAAACTAATAGTTTCCATAAGATTTAATATTTATTTTCTCTAGTGACAACTTTAAAAATGGCAATAGTGTAAAACTTTTTAAATAAATTACTATAGTAAACATAATATACAAGGGGCATTCAAAATCAAACGTACTCTTAAGTCTTCAAGAAAAACAAATTTCTTAGCACTATAACGTGTGGAATCACAACTACAAACAGGAGAGACCAAAATAAAGTTGAAAGAAAGAAAAATTTCTTGTTTCTTCGAGTACTCAATATTAGAGATTTGAGACAAGCTTTAGACAGATTATAGAGCTTCAAGCTTGACATTTTTATGGGTCAGCTATTTGAGTTTTTATAAGCTTATTTCCTTGGCTTGTATTGTATTTCTATTGATGAGTTACTCATTGATAATTCTTCTTTATACTTGTTGAAATGAGCATATTCTTACCAGCTTTGGTGGGTAGGAGTAAGAAACTATTTGGTAAAAATAACCACACTTAACTGGCTTCACAGCCAGGTTTTGAAAACTAAATATCCCTATCACCTGTAAACTAAACAAGATGAGACTGGCACCTTTGTCTACATGTCCACTGCTGCATGTTTTACCATTCGATACGGGTAGATCTGGAAAGTTGATCCCCCTTCTTAAGGTAAATGTAACTTGTTACTCTTTTTGAACTTATGAAATTGGCCAAAGTTTACAGTTAATTTACAAATAATGGCAATGAACAGTATGGTAATGGCACTATAGCATACTCATAAAATAACTATTGAGTAGCTTGAATATAATAATCTTATTCCTTTTGCTGTTTTTGTACATTGAAAACTCACCTTAATTTAGTGGCTATGACCAAAATTAAATTGCCTTATTGACTCAAAACCAGTAATTTTTTGTGTGGGTCAATATAATAAACACCATCATGGGGTTACTTTGTGGTTGAAGAAATAACAGTAAACAAGCTCACTCTTAATATGAGAAATAACATGTTCAATCATCTACATCTCTGTGTGATAGTATAATAAATTATAATTATATAAATGTGAACAATTCATGTGTCAAATTCTTAACATTATGACTGGGTTTTGTAGTATTTGAAAAACACCTAAGCCAGTATTTATTTATAGAAAGTATTATTTGTATATTTTCCCTCAATGTGTATTTATAGAAAAATAAATAACACTTTTATGCCATTTGTTGATTTGGTGTTTCACTTAATGTTTTAATTTTGCTTTGACTTTTTAAATAATAAAAAATTAAGAGTTTGTGTATTTGTATCTCTCTCATGAATGTTTCACAATATCATATTGGATGAAAATGTCTCAGGGTATCTACCATACAGGAATTTGGCGAATTATAAAAAAGAATCTAATTTCTAGTAGACTATGTTAATACAATTAAAAAATACTTTTATTTAGATTTTAAAACTAAATATTAAAAAAAAAACTTTCTGTGGGGAGGGAAGGCAAGTAGACAGGTGTGACATACGATTGAGTGGGGAAGTTTAGGAAAAATCAGGCAAAAAGTCGGGAATTTCATTGTTCATGTTGAGTAGTAGACGATATGGGTCTGGAATTTAAAAATTAGTAGCCTCAGTGAACTAACATGTGCACCTCGAAGCTGAAATTTTAAAATTTGGATCAGATTTTATCTTTAATCAATTAAAAACTGGCTCGAAATAAATTAAGGTTTTTTTTCTGTTTGAAGCAAATGAAAGCATTGCCAAGGGTAACCATGAAATCCATTAAATAATAATTAATTTTTAAATACAGGATGTATATCTTTGATATAGTTATTATTTATTTTTTAAACAAGCTATGATCCACGCCAGTGGTGGCCAACCTATTATTATTATTATTGTTGTTTAAAGGCCCATCAACACAATGAGGTCATTAGGGCCTTGACATTTAAAGATACAGTAAAATCCCCATAGGGAAAGAAAATAATGAACAGGGTGTCTACCATCTGGGAAAATCAGGGAAAACTGGAATTAGCCGGGAATTTGGTAATTTACAACAAAAAATCCAGGAAAATGTTGTTTTAATAAAAATATGAAATATAATAATCATTAAATTAGTAAATCACTATATGATTCAAACTCTTATTTTTTTTGTAGCTGTGTAACATTTTATAATTTTTCTTATTCTGAGTAGACTATGTTAATACACATAAAAAAACATGTTTATTTAAATATTAAAACTTATTATAAACTCTTATAATTCATGAAAAAAAAAGGGTGGTAGAGGTAGAAGAGTGTGGCATACCCTGTTGAGTCGGAGAATTTTAAGAAACGATCAGGGGAAATTGGGGAAAAAGTTAGGAATTTCATTGGTCAAGTTGAGTAGACACCATGGATGGATAGTACACCCGTTGCGATGGATGGATGGATGTGAAGATGAAATTGAATATACAATAATAAAAATATTTATTGAAAAAAATACTCAATATGAGAAAGTAACCATTTGAAACACTCCATTGGAGTGCTCAAATGGACTATTAGGATGTTTTTAAGTGATACACCTGCTAATAAAAAAACTACAGGTGTATGCACTAAATTAAAAATACAAAACAAGCATTTTAAAATATAATAAATTTGTTAAAATGACAAAACAAACAAACGTGTTAAAGCATACTAAAATATGTGTTAAGAAGACAACATATTAAAGTACACTAAAAATGTTAAAAATAATCCCAATACGAGAAAAAATCCAAACGAGCCACTTTATAAAAGCAACTTAAATGGCATTAAAAAGAGCCGCCTGGCGTATAAAACTGAGTAAACAAATAACTCCATCTGTACTATCGTGTACTAAAAAACGTAGGTCACCTTTAAAATCAAGAGCCAGGCGGCTAGGGGCATATTTATGACACTCCACCAAAATGTGGTCACTAAGGGGAGCATCGCAAAAAACACACACTGGAGGTGGATCCCCTCTCAATAAAAACCCATGGGTCAATGATGTGTGTCCGACGCGGAGTCTTGTCACGATGATCTCTCTTCTAGACTTTCGTATAGAAGAGGGCCACCGCGACACACCGTCCCTGACGGAACGCAGCTCGTTCTGAGCAGGGTTGAAGCCCACTGCTCATGCCAAGTGCGTAAGACCCCACGCCGAACATAACCCTTTAGATCTAGAAACATTACACCCAGATTCACCCCTGGAGGCAGGCGTGCCTCTTTGGCTGCCTGGTCCGCCAATTCATTTCCTGAAAGACCAGCGTGACCAGGAATCCAGCAAAAGGCGAGCCGGGTGCTTAATGAATCATTTTTTAAAATTTGCTCATGTTCATCTGCATGAGAGGATTCCAGGAGCAGAGAGGGGACAATGCCAACAGAGCACTCATATAGTCGGTGCAGATGAGAACTGAACAGTGACACGATAAACAAAACATAGATTTTAAACTGGTGTATAATTCAGCTGTAAAAATACTGGATTCCCCCGGTAAACCAAATTTAAAATTGTTTCTCTTAACAACAAAAGCGCATCCCACAGAAGCCCCGCACTTTGAACCATCTGTGTAGATTCGCTGAAAGTGAGTGGAGAGGTGTTCGCCGTATGGCTGTTGCCCCAACTCTGAATATCCACCTTGACAGAACCGCCAAGCTAGGTCATCAAGAAAGGGCTGATTTTTTCTGTTTGAGTACAGAGTCACTGTCTTGACTCATAACCTCATAAATGAAATTTAATATCTATGAAGTGAAACCAGTGAAATGTGGCTGTAAAGGAATTATAGACGTATTAGTAAATAACACTTTGAGGTGAAATTGGTGATTGTATTGGGTATGGGGAGGATTTGCTTTTCTTGGGATGGAGAGGGTGTGTTTAATGTCGTGGTTCAGTCGGGTCGTACTGTCCGAGTCCTCTAACAAGTTCGTTCTGGGTGTTTCAGTCTGATCGTAGAACTTTTTTTTCTATCCTGGTATATTTCTTGTAATTGACGGCAGTTTGTCATCGTGTGTATGTCGGCATTACTAGTGAATTTGTTTACCTCTGTGAGTGTCCTTGTTATTTTTTTGTGTATTACCTGAAGTTTGCGAGTGTGTGTTTTGGAGGCATAGCTCCATATTACACAATTATAAAGGATGACGGGTTGAATTATTTGCTTGTATAGCAGTATTTTAGTGGGAATTGTGAGCTACCCCCTTTTGAACAGTGAGTACAGTTGTAAGAATTTACCCATTGCTTTTTTTATTAGTCTTATCTATATGACTCCTCCAGGTGAGTTTCCTATCTATTGTGATTCCAAGGTACTTGACTTCGTCTTGGAGTGGGATCTCTGTGTCGAATAGGGTAAGGGGGGCAGGGATTAGTTTCCTACCTTTAGCTAAGATCAGGGCTGCTGATTTAGTGGATTTACTTTAATTCTCCAGTTGGAGAGCCAGTCCTGGAGGAGGTATCATTGCATTGCAAGTGATGCGTAGTTTATGTTTCTATTAGCTACATAGAGCATGGTGTCGTCGGCGAAAAGTCTAACCTGAACTTGACCGTGAGTGGGAATGTCTGCTACATAAAAGTTATATAAGTGCGGTGCTAGTGATGAGCCCTTAGGTACCCCTGCTTTAATAGTGTGTGTCTACGATCTTTTGCCATTCATAACCACCTGGAACGTATGCCGTCTGAAGAAGCTGGCTATCAAGAAGATTGACCATTTTAGGTAGTTGAATTTTATTAATTTCTGAATAAGTCCAAGGTGACAAACTTTGTCGAAAGCTTTCTCGACATCTAGGAAGATCGCTATTACGTATTTATTCTATTTGAATGCATCAGTTACGTCTTCTACTATGTTTATTGTGGGATGGGTGGTGGAATGGTGGTTTCTAAATCCGAACTGAAGGTTTGGAATAACACCTAGCCTATCGTTTATTGTTTTCAGTCTTATGAGAATTAGTCTCTCATATACTTTACTCAAGGTCGCTAGTAGACTAATCGGCCTTCTGTTCTGAGGGAACATCGGGTCTTTATCCGGTTTGGGGATTGTTATTACCCAAACCAGCTTCCAGTCAGTCGGGAAATAGCGGAGCGTCAGTAGTGAGTTTTGTAGTGCCAATAGCACTATTACCGCTCTCCCTGGAATTTGTTTTGGTATTTCGTTAAGTGGTCGTGTCCTGGCGCTTTTTTCCTAGGTAGGTACTTTATAGTGGTGGTGAGCTCATCCAGAGTGATTACCTCGGACCTGGTGTCATTTGGTCCTTCCAGATAGCCCCTAACTGTTCAAGTCGCGTCTCTGGTAAAGTCGTGATCTTGTGGTTCGTCGTTTGGTTTGAACTGTTTCTCCTAAACCACGGGTATGGCTTCAGCAATCTTTGTGCTTTCGTAGACCATGCCGTGTTCCTCGTGGATAGCTGGTACCGTCTTATTTCTGGTAGTCCTCTTGAGTTGTCGTGTTACTTTCCACAACTTGTCACTGTCTAGTGCGGCCTCGGTGACGTAAGTGTCCCATCTGTTCCGTCTGATGTCCTTGACTCTCCTCCTCACTTGGGCTCTGAGTCGGTTGTAGGTCGTCCTGTGGTGTGGGGTTCTGTCGGTCTGCCAGTCCCTCCTCGCTTCCCGTTTCTGGGCTATAAGAAAGTCCAAATCCGGATGATGTCGGAGGTCGTGTTGTATGGGTGTCCTAGTGGTGTTTACCCTGTAGGCTTCCTGCAATGTGGTCGTGAATAGTTGTAGTGTAGCGTCAGCCTGTTCTATTGAATCTATATCTCGTATTTCAGGTAGAGTATCCTCCAGTGTCCGCCTAAACTCGTCCCAGTCACACTTTTCTGTTGTTTGTTTGAGTCCCCTTATCTCAAAGTTAGTGTCAGTTTTAACTTCACACAATATAGGATTGTGGTCAGAATCCATTTCCTTTAATACCGTCATATCCTCAGTGGTTACACCAATGTTGGTCAATGACACGTCTATGATATCGGGTCTTTGTAGATAGTTCGAGGGATAAAATGTGGGTTCGTCTGGGGCAACAACTACGTAGTCGTGTGTGTCTGCGTGGTCTGATAATATTCGTACGTTCCCGGTGGTTAGTTGGCTGTACCAAATGACCAAATGGTGTTTTTTGAGTTAAGATCGTCTGCCAAAAACAGTTTGTTTGCGTTTGTGATCTCGTGTAAGTCTTGAGGTAGGTAGTAGCGTCTTAGTCGGGGGTTTATATATGGCAGCGAACCGGACACTTCCGCCGCTAGTATTTACATTTATTCCGGTAGCTTCAATATTTTGGAGATTTTGAAATTGATGTGGGTAGTGAGGTAGATGGGTCTTGATCAATATAGCCGTGCCCCCTCCCTGCCTTGGGGCCTATCGTTTCTATAAATGGTGTAGCCGTTAAAGGAGATATTTTTTCCTGGATTTAGACGGGTCTTGTTTATTAGGGCAATATCTATTGAGAAGTTTTAAAAATATCTTCTAGTTCCTTAGCTTGCGTGAGTATCTCGTTCGCGTTCCGTATAAAATCCCGAAGTATGTATTTCGTCACCGTCACGTTTGCGTTAATCATAGTCGGTCGAGAAGTATTCGGTCACTCCCTCTAAATGTATCATGCGTTTTTCAGTCTTGTCAGTCACCTCTCTGAATCTAGTGAGGTATGGTCTGAAGTGAGTGAGTATTTTGAAGATGTTCAGGTTCTTGAGTAGTTTGATGAAGTCTTTTATATCTGAGAGTGGGGAAGTGGTGATTTCTTGTTGTTGTCGTCTGTTGCGCCCCACCGTAACATCGATATAGGAGCGTTAGATGGATGCGGCCTCTGCGGATTGTTTAGGTGATGGGCCCGGGAGTGGTTGGTTGATTGGAGGGACGATTTGACGGGTGCGCGGGATAGGAGGGTAATTTCCGGTGGTAGGTGGGGGAACTTTCCGTGTGGGTCGCGTCTGTCGTGTGTTTAGTTTATTTTTCTTGGCCTCTAACAGTTGCACGTACAGCGGGCATTTACTGTAGTTCGCCGTGTGGCTTCCCATACAGTTAACGCACCAGGCAGGTGTGGTGGTGTCTTTTTTTGGGGCAGTCTTTGGTGATGTGCTGCTTTAAGCACTTGACGCACCGGGGATTGTTCTGACAGTTGTTTCTAGTGTGATCGTATATTTGGCACTTGTGACACTGTACTACTGTATTAAGTGGTCGAATGTAGGGTTCGATTTTTACTCTGGTGTGGTTAATGGATTTTATCTGATAGATGGTGCTGATGTCTGAACTTTTTGCCAAGGTCACTTGGAACGTTGGGATAAGTGTAACTGTCTGGGTTGTGTTGTCCGCAGTCGATTTCCTAGTAAACTGTCTCACGTCAGTTACGGGGAAGCCCCATTTCTTTCAGTTCTTGTTCCATCGGTCATTGGTCATCGGTAGCCATGTTGGGCGGGAGTCCCTTGATGACTACTTTGACCGGTTCGTCCTTAGGTAACGTGTACGTATGAAATTCTTGTTTGAGGTCCTTGAGTAGGTGTTGCGTTAAATCATATTCTTGCTTGTTTGTGGTGTGAATTTTCAGTCCGTTTGAAATGTAAGTGATTCTAATGTCATTACCCATTTCTTTGGCTATGTTTTGGTGATGTGATTGTAGTTTTGTGTACCTAGCGTAACTAATTGTGGGTATCGTTTCTTGGGTGTGGTGGTAGTTGTTTGTAGTTGATGGTCAGTTTTCTGGTCTTGGTCGTCTGATGTGGGGTGTTTGCTTTTCAGGGCCTCGAACTTGTTTGTCACTGTCAGTGTAATCTTTTTTGTTTGTGGTTGTTTGTGGGTTCGGAATTTTTGTTTGTGGTCTAGTTTGTCTGCCAGTGTGAAGGTTCTCTGCCCATCTGTGTCGGCCTCTATGTCTGAGGCTTCCGTCGATGAGTATGTCATGTCAGTGTCCGTAGGTTTCTGTCTTGGGATGGTTGGGGGTGGCCATTTCGCTCAACCATGAAAAGGGCAGGCTAGTAGCCAGTGTGGAAGGGCTTGTATGCCCCCCTCTTTGCAGTGTGGGTGGGCTTGTGGGTTTGTGTGGTGTACCGGAGGACGGACTCCGGCTGCGAGGTATTAGTTCGCAGCCGGTCACGCTTTACAGCACGCCGTATCTTCGTTGGTACCGGTAAGATCAACTACAGCAAATCACCGAAACGTCTGTTCCTAGTTTAGTTCAGGTGTAACGGAATTTAGGTTTCCCCGGAGGGTGAAGACATTTGCTTGACAGTTTACCTGTAAAACGTAAGACAGGCAGGACGACACCTCGCACTCCCATGGAGAGGAGCCTTTGGCAGGACTATCCCACACGTGTCGAAAACCGATAGCATCCGGATCCCAACCGGCCTTGTACTACGCCATTTAGTTTCATACAAGACACGGTTAGGGGGATGAAACACAGGGCGGTAGGCAACATGCTCTGGCGTGCAATGTAGTTTCGACACGTAAGATGCCAGAAGATAGGACCACCGGTAGGGAAGAGGGGGCTCACCGGCGTCGGCACAGATGCTGACGACTGGACTGGACTGGTACGAAAGGCACCAGTAGCCAGTCGTATGACAGCATGGTGGACACTATATAGTATCTTTAACGCCGAGGGTCTCGCTGATCCATAGACGAAACTGCCATAGTCTAGTTTAGATCTTACCAAGGCCCTATACAGGGGCATCAAGGTTTCCCTATCTGCACCCCAGGACCGACCGCTAATCACTTTGAGCAGGTTGAGAGCTTTTATACACCTCGCTTTCAGGTCTTTGATGTGGGGGGTCCAAGTTAATTTAAAATAAAAAATAGTCCCAGAAACCTTACGCTTTCTGAGACTGGTAAAACAACGTGGTTCATTAGAATACTGGGAGCTGGCTGTATTCCGCGTAATCTGTGGAAGTGGACAACCGTCGTCTTGGCTGCAGAGAAGCGAAAGCCATTACGCGATGCCCACGACCAAATATTGTTGACAGAGAGCTGTATCTGCCGTTCAACCCTGTGGAGACTTGACGAATTGCAATAAATTGCGTAGTCATCCACAAAGAGGCATGAACGTACAGGTAAGCGCACGTCGTCAACAATGCTATTTATCGCGATAGCGAACAACGTACAGCTCAAAATACTACCTTGAGGCACCCCATTTTGTTGAATAAAATCATCGGATAAGGTGTTACACAACCTTACCTGGAAGTGTCTATCAGACATAATATTAGATATAAAAATTGAGAGGTTCCCTCGAAACCCCCCATTAAAAAGTGTTTTCAAAATTCCATACCGCTGGGTGGTGTCGTACGCTTTCTCCAGATCGAAGAAAACAGTCAGCAGATGCTGCTTATGGAGAAAAGCGTCACGAACAGCCGTCTCTAGACGGACAAGATGATCCACCGTGGATCAGCTACGGCGAAAACCACATTGAATATTAGATAGTTGATTGCGGGATTCTAAATACCATTTAAGTCGCTTATTTTTTTTTTTTTCCAATATTTTACATACACAACTAGTTAAAGCTATCGTTCTATAGCTAGTTTGTTCTAATATATCTTTGCCACTTTTATATATAGGTATAACGGTTGCTTTCCTCCATAGTGATGGGAACTGATGAGATTCCCAAACACTATTGTAGAGGTCTAAAGGAAGTGCCTGTCCGGCAGGGGGCAGGTGATGCAACATCTCATAATGAATGTCGTCTGGACCAGAGGTTGTGCTTCCAGCCTGGGACAGGGTGTAGGTCAGTTCATCTTTGGTAAAAGGGGAGTTATAATCTCCCCCCGACTTTGGCCAAAATCAATAGCATGGCGCTCGATTGTCCGCTTATAAACTGCGAACTCGTTAGTGTAGCTCGCAGTGCTAGAAATAGCGGCGAACATCGAGACCAATACTTTAACGACCTCCACAGGGGAGGAAACACGTGAACCGTTAGACATGAGGGCAAGTATATTGTTATTGGAATTGTTGCTATTACGTAATTTACGGATATTGTCCCAAACCTTAGTGGTGAGAGTGGATATTGTAAGGGTAGAAATAAACTTTTTCCAAGACTCTCTTCTGCTTTCATGAATGACACGGTGAGCTCAAGCACGTAGAATCCGGAATGACTTCAGATTCTCCAAAGTATTACGTCGATGAAATAGACGTAGGGCCCTTCGACAGTCAGAAATAGCCGACCGACACTCCTCGCTCCACCAGGGGACAGGATGGTGGAGCACTTTGTGCTCATGTGGCAGTATCAAATATAAAAGTTGTGCACATTAAATTAGACAAGACAAGTGCTATTTAAAACATACGTTTCAATGTAACGGTAATTTACTCAGGTACCACACCTGTGTAGATTAGTTGTAGGTACCTATGATGTTACTCGCCACTATGTGTGCTCGTTTGGATGTTTAAAAAATGGTAGTTGTGGCACCTTAAATTAGTTATTCCATAGCGCTATCAAAAAGATTTATATTTACTTTAAACTTAATTCCCGGGACGTCTGGGCACCACATTTATATTTATTTGCTGTAGCCTGTGTTAGATTATCTTATTCCTTATCGATTGAACTACATCGGGTGTTATTTTCTATATTTTTAAATTTTTAGTTATTAATTACATTATTAGAAACTAACTTTTTGTGTGTGCTGCGCCCTATATTCCTTTTTATTACTAGATTTATATACTTGATGCCCTCTATGAGATGTTTTGGAACTAATTTTCGAGTCTAGCGTGCTTTATTAGAAGTTTTGGAACTAAGATCTGGCTTATGTTGGCTTTAAACGGTTAGTATATTGTGGATGTGGCGGACTTCTGGGAGTTGTAAATTCTGTTTGTTGTGATTTTGTGTATAAACAAAATATTAGGTGACAAATTTGAACAATATAATATTTGTATGTTTGTTGAGAAACTTCAGCTTCTGTGAGCTTCAAACATCATTAATTATAAGTAAGTTTTCTTGTTTGTATGGTTATAGTAATAGTTATTACTTGTGTTTGCTATTACAACGTACAATTGTATGTACAATATAATGTTCGACCGTTTACCAAGGATTTTTTTTTTTTTTGCACCGCGTCTTACTGCCCGTCTGGGCTATACGCCCCCGAAGGGATTTTGTGGTCAAAAAAGGTTACCAAAATGTCACGAATTTTTGTTCCTCTGAGTAGACACCCTGCTAGAGACATCATGGTAGTTTTATGTGAGGATGTAATTGCCATCAGAGAGAAGAAACTTGTGTTGGTTTAGCGTATAGGATTATGAATTAGATTTCTTAGCGATTCTTTCATCAACAAAGACTTTGTACATTTCTTTTCCCTATTTTTCTGCTTCATGCAAAACTTGCACTCCTTCTTTAGGTGCATTAGCACAGTTATCAAGAGATAAAGA